>JBBPUA010000874.1:0-11493 GCA_038094355.1 Afroboletus lepidellus | reverse complement strand
CAATTGGTCTTCATCATTAGATAGCATGTACAGCCAGGGAATGTAGCTAGAACAAAGGGGAAAAGTTCTGAAAACATAGAATTCCTAATCTAGATACTGATCGCTTCAGATCTGCTTATGTAATTGCATAAGCGGACAAGCCTAGAGGGCAGGAATGAGTAGCCATAACTAATGTATCAGTCATGTATCAGCCATGTATCATTGGGGAGAGGGCCCCATGGATTGTACACTTAGCATATCTGATGTATTACATTTTTGTGCTAATTACAAACTTCTAATACATCATTTTGGCCGGTACTGGTGCAGAAAAGTGGTTGGAACCAGTCCCAACCAGTTTCAAACCAATCCACTTACCGAGGGTTTGCCGAGACCCTTTTTTTCCTTCTTGGGCCACCTTCAGCCAATCACAGTTCTCGAATGACCACGGAAGAGTCATCAAGCGATAACATCATTTTATGCTCTCCTGATGGCCTACCACACATAGCATGGCACCCAAAACGCCATCAATGGTGTCAAGGATCGGTTCACTTAGAAGCGTTGGGCCAGCGCGCCCGGGAATAGCACGAACAAATTCGGCGAGGCGTTTGCAAGGCTACTTTAATTTTCGGATGCGCCAGTTGCGTCCGAGTGTCCCCGTTTGGACCCGGATGGATTGTTATGAGGCGTTTTGCCAGGTACGTTCTCTCCAAGTACTCACGCTGACGCTTCTGAGCCACTCGCACCCCAAGACAAAGCTTATTTACAAGCGTGCCTCGTTCAGGCGGCCCGTTTTTGTCAACGGGCATATCGCCGTGCTCACCATCGCAAACTATCGCGAAGGTAAGTTTGTGCTTCACCCCACTTCTTCCATACATGCTCATCTCCTCTCAGTCAGGATGGATGATATTAATTACCTCGTACTCCTGCATCAAGATAATTGTCGGGCAGGTTTGCACCCCATGGGTTGGAATCAATACAGCACATATTTATGAGTCTCCGGTTTCTTGTATTTCTACTATTGACTGACCTTGGATGTGCACGCGCGCAAGCAGCACGGATGTAACTCGACATCGTGCTACCGCGGAAGCCCTTGCTCAACCGAGCCTAAAAAATTGCAGATACAAGTAACTTAGCATATGGGTCCAAGTTCCAATCTCACGCGGAGCGTCCACAAGGTGATTCGTGAATCGTCCTCCGCAGGAGGTTGGTACAAAATTGTTACCTCATGTGTTGTTGTTAATCCAGATGACTGATGGAATTTGAACGATTCCAGTCGTAGGTACGAGACTGGAGGAAAGGAAGAAACGGACACATCGCTTCAGGTAGGCGACGATGCCCAAATACATATGTAGCTACAGTTGGGCTAAATCTCTGACAGTTATTCTTGTCTATTACCTCGATTTCCTTCACTTGGCCCACCCCTTCCAATGCACGCTTTCGAGCTCCCCTTGTAATACTCACCACACCGAACTAGAATTATAGCGGGCGTCTAAGACAAGTTGCGTTAATAGGAGGATATCTGCTGCGGTCCATTCGCCATCGTCAGATGCTTCGAAATAGTGGACATATTGCAACCACCTGGGTGTCGAGTTTCTAGTATCTTGATAGATCTGGAACTCTTATCTTATCTGAAACGATCTAAGTATTTCATCACATGTTTCAGAATAATGTTTCACTTACAATATCTTCTCATGGAGATAAGCTCCTTTTATGCCATTGGCTATAGATAAAGGACACTGTCATGTGATGTTCCATCACATTCTACAATATTCTATCATCTCACCTTTCTTAGGAAAGAGTCGTACATACGTACAAATAAAGCTTGTACTATATAAGACCGGCCTTACAGCCTGGCAATACAAGCGGACATCTTTGTTCTCTTACCTCATCTCAGAACTACAAGTTCAAGTGATTGATTCTCAACACTTTGACTTCTTCATTATCCTACCAAGAACTCTCGTATCGTTCTATCAGTGAGTATCTCCCACTGATATCCCTACTCCTCGCTTGTCCTGCACCAGTCGGATCTACCGCCTATTTCCGATACTGGGTGGCTCACCTGAACCACCAGTCGAGCGGAAATTTGCCTTGTTTGTCATTCAAGCAGCAACCAACTGGCACACCATTTGGAAACCAGCGCTCATCGAGACGTTTGAACTCCACGTGACCAATTCATGAAGCTGAATTACTTTGCAAGCCGACTTCGCTTCCGCACTGCAAAGCACCAGCTATCGTAGGATGTGGTGAGATGCGTTGATCCCCTATTCTATGGCTTTCATAAGGACCCAATGATAAGTGTTGACAAGGCTTGTCCTATGCAAAACCCTGTTCGCTCTTCCGAGCAGCTCAGCTGTCATACATTTGAGACTCCCCTGTGCTTCGTTCGCTCCAACGAACGCACTCGTTTCCGGCTAATATTCCTCAATTTCTTGACAAGACCTATCCTGATGTAGGCCTGTACCTCGTAGAGGCCAAAGCATAATATGGGAAGGATGGAAGGATACCAAGTTCGTCTGGACGTTTGAAAAGGTACATGCCAATCGGGAGCGCTTGAACGTCCTGATCGTCGAAGTGTTCCCGTCTCCATTTGTATCCGACTTTTGATTCCACAGAGCCAGGAGCTTTATCACATCTAACGTCGCGTAATTCCCTGTTTCCCGTCACGACTTTCGAAAATCAAAACACTCTGGATACTGTCCTAGGAAGCTTCCACGGAAGCCCTCTAAAAGTACGTTCGGTGTGGTTGTCGCGTTTTTCTTGAACAACGTACGATAGGTGGCGCTACTCGATTACTCGAACTCGTCTTCGATTCCCCTCACGCACGATATCTGTCCTCAGCGGTGGTTCAAGGTGCACGAGATGTTGGCATTGAATATTGGGGACCGGGTGCGGACGCAGGGTATGCACACAGATGAATATGTTCCGAGAGGCGACATGCTGGTTTTTTCGAGAAGGATGGGAAGGTATTTCGGCCTGCGGTCGTTCATGAATGTTCAGGACTCGGTTCGGTGCCGCTATGATTTGTACTGCTGCCTCACAGATGTCCAGAATCTTACTACGTCCGTGTGACCGATATAGCGTCTCGAAGGAATCGTCATTCCGACATCGACATGTCCTCCAGCCGCGCTCACAACGCGACCGACATCGTCTCCTTCACCGCTCTCCATCTTTCGACGACGGTTGGCTTGGATCACTGGCACCGCGCCCGCCCACAACCGATCGAACTCTCCCTCTACCTTCATCTAACCCCCTTCTACCTCGACGCCCCCGGCCGGTCCGACGACGTCGCCAACTCGCTGCACTATGGCCACCTCACCAAGGCCGTGGAAAAACGGGTGGGCGCAAAAGGGGATGGCTACGCACACGCGAGGGCCCTCATCGAAGACGTGACCGCCGCCGCGTTCGAGTTTGCCAAGGACGCCGAGGGGGCGGTACGCGCCGTCCGTGTGGTGGTCTCACTCCCAAAACAGATCCTGCTTGCGGGCGGGTTCGAGGTGGAGTGCACGACGCGCGCCGGGGAGGAGGAGGCGGGGGCGATCGTGCGCGTAACGGCGTTGACCCTCCCCGTGCTCATCGGGGTCAACCCCCCCGAGCGTCTCGCGAAACAGCGCGTCGTGACCGATCTGACGTTCTTCGAGGGCGTGGGCGGTGCGGGCGAGGTGGACTATCCGGCGATCGTGCAGGAGATCGCGCAGGCGAGTCGCATGGTTCGTGTCGTGGTGCGACTTGGACTGATGAGCGAGCCAGGTGGTCGAGCGATCGAGCTATCTGACGCTCGAGAAGCTTGTGTATGAGATCCTACGGACGGGGTATCGCGCTGCTGGCGCGGTGGCGTCTCGGATCGAGGCAATCACGGCGCGTTGTCGGAAGCCGAGCGCGTTGTCGTTTGCGGACGCGTCGGGGGTTGAGATGACCCGGACGCAAGACGCGTTCGCTGCATAGCGTTCGGTCGAGTTCACATTGAAGTAGTCAGCGAAGGTCACAGTTCCTTGCCTGGCTCTTGTTCGTCTTCATGACGAATGCCCCGGCCCTCGATCTGTGCATAACAGTTAATCCACTTCAAACGAAATGGGCATCCGATCCTGTTCGCGCTGCTATCCTTACAACGAGATGTACATATTTGCCAGGCCTTCGATCCTCCTGCGAGTTCGCAGCTGTCGGTCTAAAGGACGATCCTCTTGTTTGATTACAATTAAAGTCGATTGAAAGTCGAGATGTACACATGATATTGAAATATGAGCCAAATCAATGCGTCCCGTCCAGGGTGACTGTTTTGCAGCACACACACCATGGTACCATCCACTTTGGAATCACGTACGCGACTGGAGCTTCTGGATCCTGATCGAGTGTGAATGCATCAGCCTCGAGTAAAATAAAGTATGCGCACCGTCACGGCGACGCTTTCAGTCGACTCTCCCATTTGTTCCAGACGCACCGGATTTGTCTCGTTCTGAGCCACGACACGTCTCGTCACTGAAGCGTTCTTCGACGGGTCCTCGTCCAGGGAGACTGGAGGTACAGCCTTCGTCACGAGGGCACTTCCCATCAAAGGCTCCAATGGGTCTCTCGCTTGTTCCGGACGCCCCTCATTCTGAACAACACGACGACTCCCATCTGATGCATTTTTAGACGTATTCTTGGCCAGAGGGGTGGACGCCGGTGGCTTTGCAAGCTATATGCGCCGTCATTATAACCAGCGATTGTGAATAACCCCAGCAAACGACGTACCAAGCGGGTCGGGACGCCTTTGAACACCACTCGCTAGAGCGAAACGTCGGACTCGTTGTATCCATTTGACTGTATGGACCACTCACTTTCTGTGCTTTACCTGCAGCAAAGGTCCCCAAGGGTATCCCGCGTGCTGTCGTCGGAGACTGTAAGCCACGTTGATGATCGGCTGGGTCGGGGTGATCCGACATTTTCCTGGCGCGATCCTTGTCACTCTTCTTTATAAATAACCACTTTTTGAATGTCAAAAGACGTCTGGATGGATTGGAGATATGTTCTGGAGGTAGTGCCCCTGGAGAGGACACCTCAGGCTCAACGTCCGATGGCTGTAGTACATGCGACGGGCCCGGCAGCAAGCGTTCAGCATGAGCAGAGGACACTGGAGAGGGAGGCTGGAGCAGCGTCAATGCAAAAACGAGAAGAATACAGTAATCTCCTACATCATAATCAAATGGGGCGTCAGGTTTGCTCGTTGGTACGTCGACCTGTGTGATTGTGAGAAGCCGCCTTTGGACAGAAATAAACGCATACGTTGAGAATATCATCGGCGTCATGACCCTCGCTGGACTCGGCCTACAGAACATGTAAAAGGTTAAATTGATGCGTACGACGACAGAGTAACCCAATTGTACCGACGCGTGCCCAAGTGAATCATCGTCGTGGCCTTTTGATATCCAAGGTGGTTGGTCTTGCTCGCGAATGGATGCCTGAGAGGTGTCAGTCTATTCAACTGGACGGGATTTGACAACACTCACATCGATGCCTGATAAACTCTCAATGACAAGTTTCTTGTCCCTTCCACCAATCGCAATGAAGCGGTCATCTGGCGAGAAAGCAATAGATCGTATGTTCACCGGGCGTTCGATGCGACCGAGCTGAGTATGTGTCGAAATGTCCCAAAATGTGACGGCGCGCTGTATAGAACATGCGACAAATTTCATGTGTTTTGGGAGGGCGATACACGACAGGGAGCTAGCATCAGAGACTGGCCACTCGGAGACCACCGAACCGGTGAGTTCAATCTCTTTGAGTTTGTCCTCGGACACGACGAGCAGGTGGTTGTTGAGCCATAGCAGACCCCTGTTGTATCGAGGGATTACTATTGTGTTGATTTTTGTGAGCAAGTGACCATCGTTGTTATAGACCCGAATCGATTTCTCGTATGTGGCTGTAGCGATACGGTCACCCTGCGGTGAGTATTTCGCTGCAATGACCCAGCGGTCGTGATTGAGTGTTTGCACCTGTTTTTTCGACGGAATGTCCCAGATCGTGGCTTTGAAGCTCTCCTCTGATGCGACGACGAATTTTGTGCTGTCCGGTGAAAAGTCAATGCATCCTTGGGTTGCAATGCCATCCTTGTGCTCGATGACTCGTTCGTATGTGTGTGCATCCCACACACACAACTCGCCATACTCTCCTCCCGCTGCTATCCATTTCCCGTCATTGGACACAGCGAGACTTCTGACTTCCATCCCCTCCATTCTTGCTATCTGTGTGCCATCTTCGACTCGCCACACTCGCACCCCCTTGTTGTCGCCGCTGATGAGGTGTTTGCCATTTGTTGAGAAGACCACTGCCCATAACTCGTCACCGCCCTCGAGTTCGATTGGCTCACGCCGTTCTTGTCTATAATTAGCGACGAGGCGTACTCCTTCCGGTCACTACTCACCAGTCGTCGTCGATTGAGCCGCCATTTGGGGTGGTCGTAGGAGTTATAGGATGAGGTGCGGAACCTTCTTCGCATTGCAGACACGTGCTTTCATAATTATGTACAGATTCAGGCGCTTCACACCGCGTCCGGCGCTTGCAACGTGCTTCTGATGCTCAATGCGGCTTAGCAAAACGTGCATACAAACCTCATGGTTGAAGCCCCCGCGCCCTACTTGAATCCACTTTCGGATTTCACTCTAGTACACGTGTTGCGAGGTTTTCAGCATGTGCCATGAACTTTATCACGTCCGCGCGTACTCTCCGTATTGCATCGCAACTCTCGAAAATCGCAGGAAACTCGGGACGCCGTCCCTGGAATGTTCCATGGAAACCCTCCAAAAGTATGCTCGCCATTCCGTCTAGACGACGAATTCTTGAATCAAGTGCGATAGATGGTCGATAAAAACTGTTTCAGTTTCCCTCGCACGCAATATCCATGTCCGGTGGTTCAAGCATTTAGGCAAGGTGGACGAGGGTTATGGTTGTCGGTGTTCCTTCGATACAACCACGGGGTTTCTGATGCGACGTTTGCATTGAATATTAGGGACTGGGCACAAACGCTAGGTATGCATACACCTGAAGGTGACCTTAGTGAGAGAGGCCTTGTTCTGATGTGTCTCTCGCGCGGTGACTCGTGATGTAAGGTTGTTGGTCAAAATGTTGAACTTGCTGATCATGATCACCTTCACAGACTCATTCTTTTCCGGTAGAGTATCAGCTTCTGGTCTGCAGAGTAAGGCGGGTCGCTCCGAGGGAATCGACTTACTCAACTGAATCATTCTGAAGTCAGTATGTCCTCAAAGTGAACGCTGCTGTCTCCTTTATCGCACTTCATCTTTATCGGCCCAGATCACTGGCACCGTGCCACAGCTAATCGAACTCTTCCTCTCCTTCCACCCCTTCAAGTTTACTAAGTAGATTTTATTCAACTGGAAATGATCACCGTGTTGGGTGGTGTCGTTGCTCTGATCCGCGGAAGCCTCGACAGTCGTGGAACCTAGCAACTCCTGTACTGGCACTGAGGGACGCAGCTCGTGAAGTGTACCAGCTAGTGGCGCCTGCCAGTGTAAGGCTTGACATTGCAACACACCGACCCAACTGAATTTCTCACACGTCTGCTGTTAGCTTTTGCAATATTCAAAACAATAAAACGTCAACCAACACACATATTCGATTCCAAGTACATCTCCCGAAATCCAAACACCCTGCTACTCGTACACTGCTAATAGCACTTGGACGATTGTGCGGAAACACTCACTCCACCGGAGTGAAGCGCCAGTCCTGGAACCTGCTGCCTTCCGCTAGGAACAGCATAACAGGTTCACCAGCCTGTCCTTTCACGAGAGCTCAAGTATACGTCCCAGTTGAGGTTTCAATCCTGTAAGCGGTGTAGACTGTTTATGAGGTGACCATATACGATGAAAATGGGTACGAACATCCCATTAACGAATTTCCACCCATAGGGACTATCCTCGAATGCGACGTTGTCATTGCAAGGCCGAATGTACAGGTTTGGAGCACCTGCTGGAGAAATGGCCACCAAGCCGTCGGGCATGTTGGACACGAGCCACTGTAATTGCCCTGTTGAAACCATACTTTCATACCAAAGGATGACTGACCTTTTGGAAGAAGGCATCGTCCTGCAGTTCAGCCGTGATCTGGTTGCCTTTGCCGTTGTAACTGACGGCCAGGCCAGCCATGTTGGTAATCCATACTGCGAGACCTTCATGATCATTTGATGGTCACATGGAAACCTTCCAATAGTACATTCTCTGCCGTATTCCATACTTAGTCTAAATGACGGGTTCTTCAATCGGGTGTGTCTTCCAAGTGAACAACGTCGTCTCCTTTACCGCCCTCCAATTTTCAGTACGGTTGGCACAGATCACTGGCAGTGCCCGCCCTGGCCCAGGCCCGGTCAACCTGACGATGTTGCTGACTCGCTACTATGACCATCTCACCAAGGCCGTGGAGAAACGGGTGGCTGAGGGAAGAGGGCTACACACGTAAAGGCACTCATCAAGGACGACCGACGCTGCGTTCGAGTTTTCCGAGGACGCCTCAAGCGCGGTACGCGCCGCCCGTGTGGTGGTCTCACTTTCAAAGCAAACCTTACTGCCAGGTGGATGTCACGACGCGCGCCGTGGAGGCAACGGGGGCGATCGTGCGCGCGATGGCGTTGACACTTCCAGTGCTCATCGGTGTCAATCCGCCCTAGCGTCTGACGAAACGGCGCATCGTGACGTTCTTCAAGGGCACGGGCGGTGCGGGCGAGGTGGGCTATCCGGAGATCGTACAGGCGAGCGGTTCGTATCAAAGCGCGACTGACTGACGAGCGTCGTGCAGGAGGTGGAACGCTTGAGCCATCTGACGCTCGAGACACTCTTATACGAGATCCTATGGATGGGGATTCGCGCGGCTGGCGCGCCGGCGGCGTCTCGAATCGAGGCGGTCAGGGTGCGTTGTTGGCGAGCGCGTTGTCGTTTGCGGACGCGTCGGAGGTCGAGATGACCCGGAGGCAGGATGCGTTCGCGGCGATGGGCACCTGATGTTCACCATGAAGTAGTCAGCCACAGGTCATAAAGTACCATTCGTCACCTGTCCGGCCCTCGATCAGTTTGTTGAATAGTCCATCCGCTTCAAACAGAATTTTACGATCATCCGATCCTGTTCGTTATGCCAGCGGCAAAGCAGTACGGTACCTTCGTTTGATTACAATCAAAATGTTAGCATATACATGAAGTACAAGCTGAATTAATGCGTCCCGTCCATAGAAACAGTTTTGCAGCATACACACCACGGCACCATCCACTGGGGAATCAAGAGCGCGGCAGGGATTTTGGGATCCTGATCGAGTGTCAGTACATCAACTTCGAGTAAAACAAAGTATGCGCACTATCACAGGGACACTTCCGACTAAGTTACTCGTTTGCTCCGGGACCACCGGATTCCCCTCGTTCTGAGCGACACGTCTCGTAACTGAAGCACTATTGGAGGGGTCCTCGTCCGGGAAAGTAGGAGGTATAGCCTTCGTCATGGGAGCACTTTCGATCGAGGGCTCCGGTGGATCTCTCGCTTGTTCCAGACGCCCCTCATTCTGGTCAGCGCGACGTCTCCCATCCTTGGACGTACTCTTGGCTGGAGGCCGAGTGGAAGCCGGTGGCTTCGTAAGCTGTTTACGTCGTCATTATAAGCAGTAGCTGTGGATAACCCCGACAGACGACGTACTGAGCGTGCTGGGACTCCTTTGAAAACCACTCGCTAGAGGAAAACGTCGGACTTGTATCTGTTGGGCTGTCTGGATCACTCACCTTCTGTGCTCTTCCCGCGGCAATGGTCCCCAAGGGTAGCTCAATTGGTGACTGAAAACGAGGCTGATGATTGGCTGTACCGGAGTGATATGATGTTTGCTTGGCACGAACCTTGTCACTCTTCTTCGTAAATATCCGCTTTCTGAATGTCGAAAGACGCCCGGGTGGGTTGGAAATATGCTCTACAGGGAGTGCCTCTGGAGAAGGCGTCTCAGGCTCGATGTCTGACGACTGTGATACACGCGATGGGCCTGGCAGCGAGCGTTCGGCATGGGCAGAGGGCGCCGGAGAGGGTGGCTGTAACAGCGTCAATTCAGAACGAGATGAATACAGTGATCACTGACCTCGTCGTAATTAAATGCGACGGCGGGTTTGCTCGTTGGTACGTCGACCTGTGTGATTGTAAGAAGTCACTTCGACCTAGAAATAAACCCATACATCGAAAATATCGTCGTCACCTTCGCTGGACTCTGCCTAGAGAACATGTAAATGGTCAGATTGATACACACGGCGACAAAGCAACCCAAACGTACCGACGCGCGGTCAGATGAATCATCGCCGTAGCTTTTCGATGTTGAAGGCTGCTGGTCTCGCTCGCGAATGGAGGCCTGAGAAGTGTCAGTCTATTAACCGGATGGGATTTGACAACACTTGCAGAGATGCCTGATAAACTCTCGATGAAAATTTTGTCACTGTTTCCACCAATTGCAATGAAGCGGTCATCTGGCGAGAAAGCAATAGATCGTATCTCCCCCGGGCATTCGATGCGACCGAGCTGAGTATGTGTCGAAATGTCCCAAAATGTGACGGCGCACTGTATAGAGCATGCGACGAATTTCAGGTGCTTTGGTAGAGTGATACATGAGGGGGAGCTGGCATCAGAGACTGGCCACTCGGAGACCATCGAACCGGTGAGTTCAATCTGTTTAAGCTTGTCTTTGGACACAACAAGCAGGTGGTTGTTGAGCCATAGCAGACCCCTATTGTACTCTGGGGTTACTGTCGTGTTGATCTCTGCGAGCAAGTGGCCATCATTGTTGTAGACCCGAATCGATTTCTCGTACATAGCTGTAGCAATGTGATCACCCTGTGGTGAGTATCTTGCTGCAATGACCCAGCCGTCGTGATGAAGAGTGTACTGTTGTTTCTTCGACGGAATGTCCCAGATTGTGGCCTTGCTGTTCTCGTATGATGCAACGACAAATTTTGTGCTGTCTGGTGAAAAGTCAACACCATTTTGGGTTGAACCATCATCTTCGTGCTCGATGACTCGTTCATGTGTCTCCGCATCCCACACAAGCAGGTCGCCCCAGTATCCCCCCGCTGCTATCCATTTCCCATTGCTGGACACGGCGAGACAACAGACATTTATCCCCCCCATTCTTGCGATTTGTGTGCCATCCTGGACTCGCCATACTCGCAACCCTTCTTTGTCGCCACTCACAAGATGCTCCCCATTTGGCGAGAAGACCACTGTCCATAGCTGGTTGCCGTCGCCGAGTTCGATTGGCGCCGGCCCATGTCGTTCTTGTCCATAATTAGTGACAAAACACACTCCTCCTGGTCAACCGGTCACTACTCACCAGTCGTCGTCGATGGCGCTGCCATTGTTCAACACGGGATGGTCGTAGGAGTGAAAGAATCACGACACTTTACAAGGTTTAAGTCGAGAGACAAGACGTGAGATAATACTTCACGTGTGAGTTCTGGTTCAGTTGGTACCTGGACTCGAATTTTCGACGATGGAAAATATGTGTGAAGATTT
>JBBPUA010000873.1:0-11498 GCA_038094355.1 Afroboletus lepidellus | reverse complement strand
GGAGGGAGGCGAGGAGGTCCTGTCCCGCGAGTCTATGCATGGCGGGCTGGGTCGAAATTTGGTCTGCGGACATACAAGGGCGTAACCGGGGACAATTCACACAGCACATGTATCGTACACGATTGGACCGCCCTCCTACGCCGTTCTCATGATGAGATGGACCCCGCTGTCCGTGCTCACGACGTCGCTGATCTCTCCGACCTTGAGGGCGAACGCCGCGTCCTCAAACGGCTTCTGCATCTGGCCCCGCGAAAACTGGCCGAGGTCGCCATTCCTGTCGTGCGAGGAACAGTCCGAGTGGATCTTGGCCAGCTCGCCAAACTTGGATCCCTTGTCCGGGGCGCCGTTGATCTGGGCCTGGTGCCCTTCCAAGATGGCGGTTGCCTCTTCCTTGGACCGGGTGATCGTGGCCTGCGCAAGGCGTTCAGATGGGAAACATCGCGGGAACATCACGCACTTCTTTCCAGCTCGAGGTGCGGCGACTGTCCTTGTGCTTGATCAGCAGGTGGCTTGCCCTGATTGACGTCGTCGTTTGTTCGAGGAGCTCTCCCCCAGGCAGCTTGCGGGCCTCTTCTTCGGTTATGTGGGACGGGCGTTTCCAGTCCGACGTATTCGTGCTCGTGTTGAAATAGTACGGCAGCTTGTGGGTGGTCGACATGCGTACTTCCCAGCCTTCCAACGACTGCAGGTCTGTTCTGAGTGTCTGGTCACGTCTCGACACATCCAAGGCGACGAACCATCGTGCAGGGGAGTCAATCAGCTAGAAAGGGATGCCACTCCACTCGTTCGCTACCACTATATTGTGCTTATGTAACACAGCGTCATAAGGACGAGTCCACTTTGCCCGGTCGGTCCGAGCATAGGATCACACCGCACGCGTGTCGTATCCCTGCGGGTTCTTCGTCTGCCAGTTCCACAAGTCCCTGCACATCACCTCCAGCGTCTGCGGCGCCTTGAACCCAAGCTCCTTTTCCGCAAGCGTCGGGTCTGCTGTCAGATCCGGGACGTCGCCGGATCTGCCGGTGGCGTTCAGTGGCGGGAATCAAGTCCATATATCTTTCCTTACCGCCTTCCAATGATCTCATACTTGAAGTCGAATTTGGTCGCCTTCTTCATCGCCTCGACGATCTGGAGTACACTCATCCCGCGGCCCCTGCCAAGGTTGTAAGCCTTGTAGCGAGCGTCGTCGGGGCAGTTGTCAAAGGCAGTCGAGTTGGGCGCGAGCGCGTCGAGGGCAAGCAGGTGCCCAGACGCCAGGTCGAGCACATGCAGGTAATCTCGGACGCATGTACCGTCCCTAGATCGGTCAGCGACGAATGCAATCAAGGTCACGTTCGCACTTACGGGGTAGGGTAATCGTTCCCAAACACCTTGAACGTTGACGCATCCACTCGCCCAACCGCCATCTGTGCCAACAGAGGCAGCAGATTCCCAGGTCGACCTCGCGGGTCCTCTCCGATCATTCCAGATGGATGCGCACCAGCAGGGCTACATCAATGTTAGCTACCAAACGACTTGCAGAACACGTCCTCACTTGAAATAACGAAGTGATATCGCACGCCAACGTCCAGGTTCAGCTACGTCGGCGTGAGCGCACCACCAAACCAAACCAACCTGCAACCTACCATGACACAGATCGTCAATGATCATCTCCGACATGACCTTGCTCTTCCCATAGGGACTATCCGCCTGCAACCGCGTCGTCTCGGGTATCGGGATCGTTGGGGGCGTCCCATACACCGTCGCCGACGACGAATACACGATCCGCGTACAATCGTACTCGGACATGATCTGCAACAACGACACGGTCGCCGAGACGTTGTTGGCATAGTACGTCAGCGGGATCTCCACAGATTCCCCGACCGCCTTGTAGGCCTGTCCAGCGCGTCAGCCGTCGGGCGCACGCACCGACTAAACACGCACCGCGATGTGAATGACCCCCCAGATCCCGCCTTTGCCGTACTTGTCGAAGACGGCTCGGACTTGGTCGGGGTTCGTCAGGTCGCCGGGGAAGACGTCGATCTCGGCGCTGTCCTTGTCCTTGTCCGTCGCGTTATCGGGCAGTGCGTCGCGCGCGAGTTGTGCCACACGTTTCAGCGCGGCGGGATGCGAGTTGTGGTGGTTATCGATCGTGATCACCTTGTATCTTCTCGTCTCTTGCAGGGCGAAGACAACATGGGAGCCTAGCGTCGGGTGAGCGGGCGACTTGCGAAGCGAGAAGGCTCGCTGGGGAAAAATGGTCACCTACCTATAAAGCCAGCTCCACCGGTGACCAAGACACGCTAACAGAGATCGTGAGGTGATGGGTAGCACTCCGAGGACTGACGCACTCGTAGGCTAGTCTCTGTGGACATGGTTGTTTGATTGCTTGGATGCTGTTAGTGGAGATGGAAAGAGTCAAGTTCGGGTCCGACTCGGAGTGGTTGTCATCGCGTAACACGCGTCCAACATGATCATACATGCATCACGCGTCGTAGATCATGATACATCCACCGCATGATACATCGACGGCACATGATACACCAGTCACCGTTCGTCCATTCCCACATCCCCTTCACCGTCTAGATGTGTGCCCGTACTCTTAGCATCCGTCATATTGCTACCAGAGTTGGCGTTTGTCCCATTCTCGTCCACCTTTTGCGCCTTCTCCTTTTCCCTCTCTCGCTCGCGCTCACGTTCCCTTTCCGACTCGATCTCCTGCGCCAGGAGGAGCACGTCGCCCGTGCCGATCTTGCTAAAGTGCTGCAGGTACTGATCCCGTGCAGTTCGCAGAGCCAGCCATGACCACCGTTGCTTGTTCTGCGTAAACGTGTCAGGTACACGACGGGGATGCGGAAAGACGATTCTTACGTCTTCGAGTTTCAGTATTTGATCGTCAGTGGGCGGACCTGGAGCCGGTACTGACGATGGCGCTGATTGTACCGCCGCTGCGGTGGCTGGGGCATTCGAAGGGCCTTCAGTCGCCGGTAGCCTTGTTGGCACGCTTGTCCCAGGCTTGGGAGGCAGTGAAGGATGTATCTGAGATCCAGTACCAGGAGGTTCTGCTTTGATAGGTTCCACAATCATCTCTTGGGAGGAAGCTGGTGCCTCCATCGTTGGAGCTTGTGCAGCGGCGGCTTTGGCCCGAGCTTGAGCTATCCGCTCTGCATTCTTTGCCAGCGTTTTCTTCCGCATGTCGATCCGAGCATCCTCTTGTTTGACCTTTTTCACGAAATCTTTGACATCGCCCGCCCTAATAAAGCTCAGTCGGCAATGTAACCTGGAATAGACAGGAACTCAACTGGAAGGGGTTTTGGAGGTCGAAAAGGTCTCTGTATCCCATGTCCCAAATCTCCGTCAACGGTTGAGAGCCAAGGTTCCACTTCCATTCCTCTGGTTCCTCCCTCCTCTTTGCACGCAACCCTTTTGTTGCTTCCTCGAGCCCGACTTTCTTCCCGTCCACTTCTGCACTCCATGGCTCACGGTCAAATGGTGCACATAGGTCGTTCTTCCACTTCACCCAGTTCTTCTCCCGTTCAAGAATGATACTGACCGTGTCCGCAAAAGCTGGACCGTTCGGAGCAGTGGAACGTAATTCCGCGGTGGCTTTGATGATGGTGTCCTGAACCCACTGCGCATCCGTGGGTTCAAGGGTAAAGTCCATTTGCAGAGACCGGTTACGTGGAGTGGCCCACGCCGCCTTTGCCGCCTTCGTGAACGACAATAGGTGGTTCAGAAGAATGAGAAGTTGAAAGATAATTTGGCGTCGAAAGTGCGTGTCCGCGATCTAGACGCGTCAGTGTCAATTGAGCGTCAGACTTTACGGATGAATCAACAAACTTCAAGACTCAGCAGATCCGGACTCGTCAGAAATTTCGAAAAGAAATAGTCGCTCGTGTTGGTCTCTTCTCCGGGTTCGACCTCGCGCTTGCGTTTCAGAGGAGCGGACTGAATCGCGGACGCCCTGTTCCCCATCATTGCACGCTCTTTCGTTGTCGCTTCTTTGATGACAGGTAGGACTTTCTCAACAGCTTGTTTGAAGGTTTCAAAGGTACCCGATGTAGCGAAGATGGGCGGCCGCGAGAACGGAAGTTGGAGGGACCAAAAGGTTTTGTAGAAATCTGTGCGAGACGAGTGCTCAGGCAGTGAAGGACCACACACAAAAGTAGATCGTACCTCCCTTGTCGAGCTTCGAGTGCTTTTTGGCTTCGTCAGACACTTGCTCCTCGTCCACATCCATCTTGTCAACCAACGGCTCCGACTCGTGGTTCATCTCCATATCGCCACGGCCAACCTCCACAGTTCCCTCCCACGCGGGACCATACTCTCCTCGCAAATTAACGCCGCTCCTCTCCCCCAGTGGAAAAACGCCACTAAGAAAAGTCAATATACGACCACAAAACATCGTCGTCGAACCCGTCTTGGACAACCGCCTCAAGAGGTCGTTCAACGTCCGAAGCAGTATCAACGCCTTGCCCTTTTGCGGCACCATCCCCTGCGTGAGCCGTGCCGCCTGCGTCTCGATCCACGAAAAGATGTGCGAGCACGACGCGATCGTCTGCGTCTCGAGCAAGTCCTGCAACACTGTAAACGGAAACGCAGACTCGCACGCATCTGCACATGCCGCGCGTCAGACTCGACGTATGTCGCGGGGCCGAGTGCGAACCTTGCTCGGTGAACGTGAGGACGAGGTCGAGCCGGTCTTGCAAGCGGTCGTAGTACCCCGAGCTCTCGTCCTTGAGGGCCTTCCCCTCGGTAGCCTGTGGCACGTCCAGCAATTAACCACTTCCAAGCACGAGACGAGACGCACCGCCAACGCAAACACCTCCTTCCTTAGCACGAGCTCCCACCGACTCCGCACGTTCTCCTGGGACCTCGCGCCATGGAACTTGCGCACCTCCAGCGCGACGTCTGCATCGAGCACCTTTTGGTCAAACGGACGCGCGGGGAACGACGCGAGCAGGCGCTGGACGCATTCCGCTTGCGAGGCCGTCGACATTGATGGAGA
This sequence comes from Afroboletus lepidellus, assembly GCA_038094355.1. NCBI lineage: Eukaryota > Fungi > Basidiomycota > Agaricomycetes > Boletales > Boletaceae > Afroboletus > Afroboletus lepidellus. The sequence goes on along the minus strand of JBBPUA010000873.1, from coordinate 6,511 downwards.
GAAAGACACTGCCGAGATGCCGTGCTTCTGTCCTACCCGATTTGTGCTCCGCGCGTTATCGTCTCTTGACCATGTGCTTTGATGACCTCCACGGCTGTTCCAACCTGTCCTCATCAGACGACCGACCTAGGGCAGAGATTGTCGACGCCGAGCTCGACGTCAGGTTGTTGAATGAAATTGTGGCTGAGAACGAGGATATTCACGCAGATGATTCAGAGCTGTTGACACGCCTGGACAGCGCTGACACAGTCGTTAGTGGGATGGAGGCGAAACTAGACGAGATCCTGGGCACCCTGGACGACCTCCTGACACACCTCGAGCCAATTGCGGATGGTGATAAATCAGAGGGAGTAACGATACCATGCTCCGAGTCCCAATCCGAGCATCCCCCAGAGGAGCAATCATGAGGTTCGTCCTTCAGACCTTCCGATCGCACAGAGTCCGATAGCTTTCTTACATAGAGCATGGTTCTACCTGTACACTAGAGTCCACCACGACCAGTGCAAATATGTGCATGCAGCAGGGATTACATCCGTTAAGGATATTCAACGTAAATCATGACTTCGAGTTTTCTGGAGTAGCAATTCGTTTTACAGTGTGTACGACGTCTGAGCCCTTACGAGCGAATACGAGCTGTCGCCGTGGATCAGATCAGGTCATTATGAGGTTCGCGGCGGACGGGACACACCAGATATGGGTTCGCTGTTGATCCAGTGGTATCCGCGAGCACCTCGTCTTTACGAACTTCTGAGACGACAGAATCATTATACTTGAACCACTCCTCCGGTTTGTCTGGTAGGTTTCGAGAGTAGAAAAAGTAGTGCCCGAACGACGGCGATGCGCCTCGGTGAACGAACACCGAGGTAAGTTCATAAGCGAACGCCGTGTCGTCCTTCCACAAGTCCTCTAACTCTTCCTTGAGTCTCGCAATCTCGTTGCGGAGCCAATCGACTTCCGTCTGGAGAGCTTCCTGTTCGTTATTCAACTGAACGACGAGTTCGTCGTCGAGTTGAGGTAACACGACATTTTCTTGCTTGGCGAGGAAGTTGAGTGTGCTCTCAAGACAAGCGCTGAATGGTGCATACTGTGCAAGTTCGATGAATTCCACGCGTAATGTTTTACAAAAACCCACGCATACCTTATGTTCAGTGAGTAAGCGTAGACGTTCTCTGCGAGCATTCAGCGCGGTCTGTATGCGTTTAGACTTTGCCTTCTTATGCGGATCTGTTGAATCGAGGAACCGGTCCATGTAAATCGTCTCGCTAAACTTGACGTATGCTTGAGACTTGTACGGTTGCAAGGTTTCCCGGTTGAATTGCACTCGCTACGACGAGTCAAAAGTCTGCACGTCGTACCGAAAGACGTCAGCGCGCACCTGCAGCTGAATCTGCATCAAGGGAGGAAGTTCAACGAGCGAGACCTCCATCCTCGCCTTCCCGCCCTCGTAATCGACCAGGTCGTCAAAGTACCGACTCAGACCGTCATAGATGTCAATCCCGCTATCGGAGACATTCACGGGCAAATGAGAAAAGAGATCATTTTTCTCCGCGACCGAAGCCCGTGACTTCCGTTGATCTGGGGTCAGGCGCTGTCTCAGCTTGCCATAAAAAAGCCTAGGAGCATCGTCAGCGCGGCATCTATAAGCGACGATGGACGAGAAACCTCTTCACGAGGCTACCCTTCTCTGGCGCATCGCTCAAACCGCTGAAATTTAGCAATGCGATCTCGATCTGGAACATGCAATTGTCCATGCACTCGGATACATCGTGCTGTTTGCCTGGAAAAGATGCAATCGGGTTGCTGGCGGCACACATACCGCTTGCTTACCAAAGAGCATGACCGAGTCAGACGTTGTTTGCGTTTTCCTCGCAGGTAAAGTCGGTTTTTTAGACGCATCTTCGTCACCTTGCTGCGCGGAGCCCTTGACACCCGTCTCCTTTGAGGAGGTGGACTTGAATGACGAGCTCGAGCTACTCGCCGGGCCAAGACGAGGCGACTTCGATCGACGAGGTGACGACGGATGTGAGACCATCACGTACCCATTCTTTTCTAAGTCAGAAACAGGCGACTTCGGTGATGCGTCCTCATCGACGTCCATCGCATTGTCGTCCCGAGCGCGTTTTCCAAGTACAGTGTCCGCCGAATCTGCATTGGCGAGCCGGCCCACAGACTGCGAATCCTCCACGAGGGTGGCATCAGTATCATTGGAAGAGTCGGTTCCTCTGCTTTCTGCTTCTTCGTCTTCTTCGTCACGCGAGGTCACGAGAGCAAGCTTGGCGAGATCCATCGTAGGTGTAACGGATGCCTCTTCGGCGTGCTCGAGTCTCCAGAATAGATTGGCTAGCTGACTGACAACTACCGCATGTCAAGAGAACCCTACCCTCGGACGCAATGAACAAACCTACATTTCTTGGACCGGAGGATTTCTCGTCTTGTGACCAACCGCCCACCGACCCGATGTCTCTTCAGGTCATCGTCTGAGTATTTCTCGTCCTCGAGCTCCTTAATGCTCAGCTTCGCCAAGGGTGCAACAGCATCCCGAAGCTCTCTGATGGTGTAGAAATACTGCAAGAGTGAATTCAGGTAACAGGTATTTCCCAGCTGGTTAAGGCCCCTCGGAAAGTCAAGTTGCGTTGAGGGTACTATTTCACCCGCTTCTCTTGATGTGAGACGTCATTCGATACTCGCATCAGTGATCACTCACGATCTTGCCCGGTTTCTAAAAACGTCCGTATCCGAGAGCTGTCTCTGGCCTCTGCAAGCGTCAGTAGGGCTTCCCGCATACGGCCAGCTTGATGAGGTTGTTCTTCAACCTGGGTAACCCTGCGTGAGGGCATAAATACTGACCAGTTACCAAAACACATACCCGCACCAAGAACACGGTCATCAACATCGCGTCATCCGTCGTCGTCGGAACTTCTAGGATGGTGTACGCCCGACTTGGGTCTATGCTATCCCTCGTGAAATCCTCCCACACCTTTCGCAGGGTCATACTACCTCTTGATTCTGCCACGATTCTGAATGCATCGTTGGCGTCCCTGAGTCGCTGTGCACCGTCCTTCGGATCCCTCCAAGCTCTCTTCAGGCAATCCTTCCAAGCCCCTACCAAGAACTCCTCGTCGATATCGTCCTCGTAATCTACGCGCAGCAAGTTGTCTTTGCCAAAGCCAAGGACTCTAATTGCACCGAGACGATCGTCTTCCGTGTATCGATTCCGGGAGCGCTCTTCGAGAACAAGATTCTGCAGTTCCTGAGAGGGAATATCGCCGTATTGTTGAATGGCTTGGATAACACCATAAAGCTGAGTGAAATAATGCGACGTCTGCTTAGGATCACATCTGCACTGTGCAAGATACGCAAATGCCAAGAACTCTGAATAGCGCTGGTTCAGCATAGGACAAACCATGTGAGAGATCATCTCACCGGGGGAGTAAGTCATCGGAGTCAGTCCAAGGGCCTTTACAGAACGCTGGATAAGCTCGTCTTCTAGAAAGACAGGAAGCTTGGCCAATCTTTGAACTATAAAGGCCAGTGAACATCATAACCGTTAGGACCGACAAGACATACTCTGATCAGGATGCGCGCCTATACCCATCTGATACATTTCACGGACAGAATCCAATTTCACCCATACCCTTGCACAGGTGTACTGTTTGAGAGCATTGGCTATGTAAAAAATTAAAAATTAAAAAGGTCCAGGAAAGCTGGTGGACGCATACCGTATCGTCGCTGATAGTCGAGCAACCAGGCACTAGCCTCCACCCAGAAACGAAGAAGTTTTCGACCACTTTGCCTGCCTTCTGGGGTGTCTGGATCGGTATCTGGAGGAGTAATAGAAGTATCTCGCACTCCAGCTGGTGTAACCGTTTCGGCGATGATGAAACCCAAGAATTCAAAGACACAACGGCTAAGCGCATAGACCGCGTGAGCAGATCGAAAAACAGACGGATTTGCTCTTACACTACAGGCGTCCATCCGATCTTTCGCTGAAATACTGGCCGGGAAATTGTTATTCCTCGATGTTCTCCCCTCCATAATTTGTTTTCAACGATACTGTACCTTATAAGTATCATGCAATGCAACATGAAAAGTTGAACGTACACGAGGAAGGTTTCCAGTCCCGAGACAACGGATTCTTCTCTACCACGACCTGGGGCCGGGTTATCCCACCTCTCTCGCGTGAACTCTTCAATATACTTGACGGGTATGACACCAGGGATAGCGTCGGAAACAATGCAATACAGTGAGCACTGGCAACAAACATAAAGGTCGAGCAAGTCGCCTTCCTCGTCGGAAGTGGAGTCTTCCATAGGCACGTCTGACAGTTTATCGAGTGAAATCGCATCCAGGTTGAGTGAGGTTACCTTCCGCCGCTGCTGTTTCTTCTGAACAGACATCTCCCATTCTGAGCGGCGGAAAGCTGGATCGAGTTTTAGTGCATCCACGGCCTTTTCGTAACGGTGGAAATGGTGGGACAGGTTCGTTTGTCCAAAAGGCTGCTCGCCCTCCCCAACGCACGATGTCGTCAGTTTGCGACGCGCAAGGTTTGGGAACGGCGTTTCTGGATCGAGGACAAATGACTTTGCCAAAGGAGGCATTATCGTCGAGGATTTCCATTGAAGAAGGACCCAGCCGTTATGCTTCCTGCAATAGTATGCGTTTGGATGGGGTATGGAGTATGTAAGGTCGTCCACGGAGGGAGGCTGAAATGATGGGGTGATATCGCCACTCTCCTGAGCGGGTAAAGGTTTAAAATCTGGGGGGTCGACGCTGACTGAGAAGAGGGAATGTTCGGGGTTGTGTAAGAGGTCGGCGAGGTAGGGTGGCAGTACTCCTGGGCCTGGTCGTTTGTGCAAATCACGGACAGAAGCGTCCCACCAGTGCTCTTCCTCGAACTTGTCCCTGGCCTCGATATTAGGACCGTGTGGTCCGCCATATTGTTGCGACCAAGTTCCGGTGCCCCAAGGGGTCGCGCCGGTGTTCCATGTGTCTGTCGACGTGCCCCAGTTTGTTTGAGGCCCTGCCCAACTACTGTCGACCGGGGGCCATGGATCATCGGCTGGCAAAAGACCTGGCACAGAATCGTTGGTGATAGACTCCTCGACAAGCTGCGGCTCGCGGAATTGACTCGCATCTACAGAGCCGTACACTGGAGGTGGTGAGCTGGGCCGGACGATCTTTGTGTGCGTTGAACCGACGTTTTTTCTAGAAGGAAGTGGCGGTGGGTTTGCGTAGAAGCTGCCGGTTGGCACGGTGCTTGGCGCCTTGGAAGCACTGGCAGAAGACGTAGATTGGGGTGGCGATGGCAGACGACGAGAGAGGTGCTTGGGATCGCCGTGGTCCATGAATACAAAGGGGTGTTATCAGCGTTCGAGCGAGGGGCACGAAGGATGCGCAGAGGGCGATCAGGATATCTACACCAATTGCACTTGGACAAGACTTGATCAAAGCACGCGTCACTCCATTCACTCCGTAGCATTGCTTATGTAACTACTGCTATAACGTACACCCCACGTGCCATACTTCAGAACTTGTAGACCTGCGCAGTGGCTGAGCATCGTATCGTACGTCCTGTGCATAACACCAACCTGGTCTGTGGTGTAGCCGAGTTCCTTCAGAATACCGCTCAGTTCTCCTTGTTTTGGGCCATCCTTTTTGCCGGCGAGAGCAGCAACCTGGGGCGGAGGACCTGCGACGTTCGTCCAGTCGCGTCCATGTACCAACTTGAAACCGCTCACCGCAAACAAAGACCTTGACCTTGTCGCCGAGAGAAGGAGGAGCGATGTGCTGCTTGATGAGGTCCGCATTGACATACCCGGTCGGTCCTGAGCAACACAATGAGTATCATTCCGACAGCTGAAAGAATTGTGTCACCCTTCCAGTTTGCGGGAGGTTTGTCGAGTACATAGATGACATCAAAGTTCTCGGGGTATTTCTTCTTCATGGCGTCAAACTCCTCTCGAAGGAGAATGTCTGCCTCAGTCACATTTGCAAAGATCAGCTTGAATTTAGTCTTGTTGGTCTTGTCTGAGAGTGCATGCTGTAGAACCTGGTATAGAGGCGTACTGCGAAATGATAGTCAAATGGGTGGGAGATGGCGCTTCTCGCCTGCACTCACATGCCACTACCCCCGCCAATGAGGCCAACCTCATTGAACTCGTTCACTAGAACGCGTTTATGTAAAAGGCATTCGTCACAGGAAATAAAAGGAGAATTACTCTTCCAGGGCCATTTAGGTAAAGGTCCCTTGACAGCAATCGTGTCACCGGGTTTCAGAGAATGGATATACTTTGAAACGTTGCCGGTCTCGTACTTCTTGATGATGAAGGAAAATTCGCCCTCCAAATCCGACGGAGAAACAGGGGTGTAGGGCCGTTGCATGGGGTTTCCGCTGGTATCTTTTATATCCTCTGCTCTGATGAGCACGAACGAAGTTATGGGGAGGAGAGATGCTCTCCCCTCGCCCAGGTCAAAGACAAACCTGTCATTCGCGTAGGTATCTGTAACGGCG
>JBBPUA010000872.1:0-11507 GCA_038094355.1 Afroboletus lepidellus | reverse complement strand
AAGACGCGCGTCAAAGGTCATGGTGAACTCGATTAGACTTGTACAAACGAGCTTTAAACTCAAATAATCACAGCGACGGAGGAAGCCAAGGTGATTGCAATGACCGCTTTGTGCCGGCGAATTGCCGCGCAAGACTCGCTCGCACAGGTGGTCAGAGTACCCTTCCATACCCTAAAAAGTTCGACAGATCATTCATGACAAGTTGAGTCCCCTCGTATGTAAGTTTTTGCAAGACAGCTTTTCGTATGATTGACTGGGAATGGCCTCATGTAGACTGCAACTGTCTGGATAAGCGTGAGTCGCCCATATGTACACTACCTTGTTCCTGTGCTCTTATAGATGAACCCGGATAGGGAGACGAGGTCGTTGCGTAGGACTTATTCAGCCTGCTATCTTGAAAGGTAGCCACTTTTACTTCAAGCGTACGGTACAAGATCACGACCATCTGCTTACAGCTCCGCCTCAAAGGTAAGAATCGTCCGTTTCACAGGCTTGGGATCGTTGACCTGTTGTGCGGAACAAGTCAACTATTTGAAAGTTTGGTGATCGGTCACCACACCAATTGTATCGTTGATGACGATGAACCCTGTGACGAGACCACTTCAGACCTCTTGTCACAAAAGGCTGCCTGTCCCTGGAAATGATTTCTCTCTGAAATGTTCGAATCTGCTGTACTCAACTTTGATCTAGTACGAAGGATTTGGGCATTTAATCGACATCTGCAATGAGTTCAAATATGTTCCAGGCTTGCACACTTAGGGTTGGTTGTCGATGGCCTCGCACACGTGACGCTTCGCCATGCAAGCGAGAGTGCTTACGCGGGGTATGCACCCTCCCTTGCATGGCGAAGTAAAATTCCAAATGCATACCAACAATCTCTCGTTTGGTTCGATGCCAGAACACCTCGCTTCAAGGGCTTGGATCTGAGAGAGGGATGCGCGTGCGGAGTGATTGCGCTCACGAAGCGTATTTTAGCGGTAGAGTGGACACGGTACGCGGTGGCGTACCGTACGTCCGGAGGAATGAGGAATTGAGGAGGTGATAGAGGGGGTATTGGATTTTGCAACGATCTAACTTAGAGATAAATGGTGAGCAAAGCACTCCCGCCGATCTGCGATCACCACTCCGCTAAAGCGCTCGCTCAAAATGGCAAACTGTGTATGAGTGATCCATTTGCAAAAGTTTCAGCAATGCCTCCACAGTTCTCTGTTATAGATATTCTCGTTCGCTGATGTCTACAGTGTTCATCCTGATCCAAATAGTTTCGGTTGGTACGTGTATGCATAATGAAGTGAAAGCGGATACATTTCAAGATACGCAACGACTTCTCTGGGTTCTTTTACAAAAACGGACAGAAATGGTGATCGAAAAAGCGCGAGTGCACGAGTGGGCGACCACCGGCGATGAGTGTCCTGAGTAATCAATCTGCTTCGTCATGAAGATAGGTGGGTCCATTCCCCGTCCACTATATAGAAATCTGATCTGCAAAAACTTACATACTTGAGGCGAGAAGAAGAGCCCAGTGTGCCACGGATGATCTGTCGAACCTTTTCGAGTGGGGCCGGTAAATATGAGCGGTCAGTCAGCGTGAATGCTTGTACGTTGGGGAGAAAATTTATACATTCCAAGACAGAACCTAGAGCCTAGAGCACGGGTCAGACAACCGTCAGAAATTCGACATGACTGACCGACTTACGTCTGCTAGATTACCGGCCGAGGGTGTAGTTTCATATGTCAAAGTGAGCGAGCGAAGGAAAGCCAGTCCATTCCGTGCAGAATCGTCAAACAGGCGCAGGATCACCTCTCGAGCTGCCTTATATTCAACGTCAAGCGAAAGTTCCAGTGCTTCAAGAGATTGGGGTGCTTGCAAGAGGAAAGCATGCAACCGCTCCAGGTACTCCCGGGCCTGCAGACTCACCGGAGCTCCGCAGTGGCCATAGAAGTGGAGCGCTTTGAGAGCGGACAAGGTTCGCCAATTAACTTGAGCATGGCTGAAAAACTCGTAGTCAACGCGAAGAGTGCGTAGGTGCCGGCCGTCCATGGCTGAGGGTGGTCGGTGATGATGATAGCACTTTACGTGGTCCGCATTTGGCAAAGGCAGTACGATTCGAAGGCAAGACGCCTTGACCTTGACTGATTCAACATCCCCCTACCAATATTTGAATTTTAGTTCCTCGAGCGAAGGTAAAGCAGCGAATGCACTCCAGCGTGCTGCGTCCAGGACGCAGCTCATAAAGGTCATCTCGCGAACGTTTTTCATATGTATCAGTCCAATGACGTACTTGTGGATAGGTAGTCCCCGGACTTGCCGCGAGCCTCCAGGCTCCGAGTCATCCATATCATCACCCGGCCGCCAGCCCGCAAAGCGACAGACTCTGACTGTCTTGGCAAGGGTGAGTGCAAGTGGCTGCTTCGCGGCAATTCGCGAGCACAGTGTGGCTGTAAGCAATCCATCGTAATTATTTTCGTGACGGAGGGAGGCGGGTGCCTCAGGCTCGTACGTGAAGCCAAGGAAGTACACGATACCGTACATGCGAAGCAGGCAGCAATTAGCGAAGAATCTGCATGCCGCAGAGAGGTCGAAGAGTGTTTGAACCTGTTCCCAGAGGTACACTGCCGAGAGCGGTGCGATGTAGTTGAATATATGTGGAAATATATCCCATCTGCTATGAAGGACAAGGCTCGATTATCCTCTGTCCTGCGTTCGTGAGCTGGCGAGGGCAGTAACGTTAGAGTGGATTTGAAGAAGGATAGTATGAACTTACTGGACCATCTGAAGAGTGTGCCACGTGTCTACGCACGATTCCCACGCCCCTCCGGCCATAGACCATACTGCTACCAATATGCACCCAAGCCTTTTTCACCCACCTCCAGCGCCGCGCGTAACCGCCCACTCGTTTCCACTTACCTCCTGTAGAATACAACGGAGGCGGATTTAAGGGCCCTCCATCGCAGCGCTCTGGAACCACCATATCGAGCTCGGCGAGTATAGGACGATGGCGGTGGAAGCCACTATCCCCAGAGGCTAGATGAGGCGAAGGCGATGTCCCATCCGAGACGCAATGAGAACGAAACTTGAGGCATCATTTGCGACGAACGGGACTGCCAGGGCTCGTATATGCGCACCCTGGAGAGGACAGGGATGCGCGTACTGTCTCCATGACAGCCCGGCGCACAACCTTCGCCAATCGGTCATGCATTTACCTCAAGAGCGAAAAAAAAGCGCTGATAAAAGCTTGAGAGCAGCGGGGTACGACGTGGGGTTCCCCAACGTAAGTAATGATGCGTCGCATGTTTCACAATGGAACTTTGAGTCGTACGATCAAATTTAGTGCCGCAATGGGTGCATTCGAATGCGAACCACCTCTCCAGATCACGCGCTCTCCCGTCTACAATAATCGCATTCCAGCACACGCTGCTTCAACATTCCGCACAGTCGACAGGCAGTCCGTCCTCGGCGTCATTGGATGCTCAAGTTTGCCGGTCAAGGACGAGGAGCCTGATGGCCCCAAGAGATGCATTTTTGTCGTGGTCAAGGGCCAGGTGCACTGAACAGGTACTACCGCCGATTTCTTCGTTGTTTTCTCTCACGGACAGGTACGGATCACGCTCGCAGGCGATGGGGACTACCCTGTGTTTAACAGTAGGTTATCTGAACCGCATGGACAGCCAAGCAAGGTACTGCTGTCTCGCCAGAGGCGACGTGGCGTCCACCTTCGGGTGCCCACTGGAACTAGGTACTGGGAGAAAATTTAGGTGAGTCGTGCGCTGGCTCGGCGTTCTGCTTGTTAAACAAACACGGGGGTATCATCACAGGGTCACGTGACGGACGTCTCGACTCTAGACGCTGGTTGTTGGGTATGAATTACGGGTCTATTACTGTGGGCAAGGATATCCACAGGCAGGTCTTGGCCGCAGTACAGCAGGCTCGGAAGGAGCTCGTATCGACCCTAGCCACAATTTCGAGCTTCATGTGTTGTTGCGCCTCAGCCGTAACACTTATTTTCACTCTTTGCGACGACAATGTCCATCGTGGTCCAAAGAACTTCGATTGATGCAGTGTATGCGTAATGAAGTGAAAGCGGAGCAGAACAGAACAACAAACTCTGCGACGACCCCTTCGGGGTACAACGTACGTACAAATAGGCGACTCACTGTCGTCCTGCGCAGTCGCAGGGTACATGAGACCACTCCCCGTCTACCATAGAGAATGCTGTCCCACAAAGACGTATATACTTGAGGCGGGAGGCAAGACCCACTTTGTCATGAATGATCCGCTGAACCTTTTCGGGTGGGGCCGCCGGGGGCGAGCCGCCAGTCAGCGTGAATGCTTGTAGGCTGGGAAGGGAACCAATGCCCTCCAAAGCTAAGAGAACCTATGATGTGGGTCAGACAACCGTCAGAAATTCGACGCAATTTCGACTCACATCTGGTAGATCGAACGGACCAACGCCAGGCAGCCCAGTTCTATATATCAACGTGAGCGAGCGAAGGACAGCCAACTGTTTCCATGCAGGATCGTTGAACAAGTACGGGATCATCACAGCGTTGAGAAAAAGCCGCAGTGTTTCGAGAGTTTCGGGTATTTGCAAGAGAAAAGCATGCAGCCACTGCAGATACTCCGCCCGCCTCACCCGGTCTTCACGGTGGCCATCGAAGTGGATCTCTCTTACAGAGGACAGGGTTCGCCAATCAAATTGAACCCGGCTACAAAATTCGTAGTTTGTATAAAGGGTGTATAGGTGTCGGCTGTCTATGGCTGAGAGTGGTCGGTGATGTTGAGAATGCTTTATGTGACGTGTAAGGAATCCTATTTTCAGACAAGACGCCTTGATCTTGGCTGGTTCATTGGCCGCCTGCGGAAATCGGCAACTTTGGAACCCGAGTACCTCGAGCGATGGTAAAGTTGCGACAGCACCCAGGTGCGCTGTGTCCAAAGATGACCATAAAAAGTAGAGCTTGCGGATGTTCTTCATGTATGATAGTCCGGTGAGGTACTCGTCGATTGGTAATTGTCGGGCTTTCGGGTTGCCGCTACCGGGTTCATGGGGCGCCCAGGAGTGGAACTCGCACACTCTGACGACCTTGGCAATGGAGAGTGCGAGCGGCGCCTTCGCAGCGATTTGCGAGCATAATGCGGCTGTAAGCGATCGGTAGAAATCACTTTCGGGATCGCCGGGCGTGTCGCCATAAAACTTGATATGTTCGTATGCGCGAGGTAGGCAGCAATTGGCAAAGAACCTGCATACGCCAGAGAGGTTGAGGAATGTTTGGATGTCTGCCGCATAGCGCCACGGGGACTGTAGGACCTCGTCGAATATGTGGAGATATATCTCGTTCGGGATGGTGGGCAAGATTCGATCCGCGATCCCACGTTCGGGAGCTGGAGAGGGCAGAACGTTTGGGTGTATTTTCAAGGAAGAATTATGAACTCACTTGACCATTCGATGAGCGTGTGCTGCATGTCTATCAGTGAGAGATGGCAAAGATAGGAGTGGATTGCTGAGGGCGACGCGACATTCCCACGCCCCTTGACCGCAACCTGCTGACGCGGACTGCACCCTTGAAGACGAACTGCACCGCTAAGCCTCTTATATGCACACCATGGAGACTATCAGTGCACTTTTGCAGGTACGAGGACAGGCATGCGATCCTCGAGGTTCTGTGCGATGCGGGCGTTGGAGCACAAAGGTACTGGTCGTGGATGAACTGAGAGAAAGGGGTTGGAGGCTCAGGTAGACGCAGCGCAGCCAGAACAGCCGGCAAGCATGGTGAGTGGTATAGTTGTCTCGACGAGTGCTGCATTGGCGAGCGGGGCGATCCGAGTGGCGAGAGCGGCGGTGGGATCTCGGCATCCTCATAATGCATATTTTGGCTGGAGGAAAACCGAATTCACCTCCAAAAACCTATGCATTATGCATTACGAGCAAGTCTACTGTACCTTGCGATTACTCAGGATAACTGAAAGTTGCCCATTTGTACGAGGAAAGGGATGTCTTGCTTTATTATTCAGATTTTCTAGCTTCGAGTTTCACTTCATTGCGCGCACACTGCATCAATCAGAATCCTTGGACCAGGATGAACATTAGAGCATCATCAGCGAGCGAAAGTAAGTATTATGTATATTGGGAGGCAACGATACACGAAACTCGAAATCAGGGTTAGGGTCAATACGGATCACACGCAGAAAGCAATCGGACGACGCAGGCCCGACACGACCGGGAGCTGGCCCGCCCAGACTTCAGTCGACCTCGGGCCCAGGGAGACCGCTTGCCTAAGCAGTCACAGGGCCAACAAGTCTAACGAGGTCCCCGAGCCTTCTGTCTTCAAGTTGGTCATTCAGAGCCTCTTCGAGTGGGGTGGGTGGGGGCGAGCAGCCAGTCAACGTGAATGTTTGTAGGTTTGGAAGTGAATCGATGCCCTCCAAGGATGAAAGAGCCTAGGATACAGGTGAGACAACCGTCAGAAATTCAACCCAACTGACCGACTGACGTCTTGTAGATCACATTGATCCTCTGGAGGCCTAGTTTCATATGTTAACATGAGACAGCCAAGTGCTTCCATGCAGGGTCGTCAAATATGCATGGGATCACCTCGCGAGGTACAGCGTCAAGCGAAAGTCCCAATGTTTCAAGAGACGGGGGTGCTTGCGAGAGGAAAGTATGCAGCCGCTTGAGGTAGTTCTCCCGGCTCCGAGTCACCAGACTTGCGCACTGGCGTTCGAAGTGGAGCTCTCTGAGAGCGGACTAGGTTCGCCAATAAAATTGAGCATGGCTGAAAAATTCGTAGTCTGTGCGAAGAGTGTGTAGGTGCCGGCTATCAATGGCTGAGAGTGGTCGGTGGTATAACGCTCTATTTCATACGAGGCAGGAACAGGGAATTATATTCGAAGATAAGGGACCTTGACCTTGATTGGTTCATTATCCGCCTGCGAAAATCGGCAACAGTCGAAGACGAGTTTCTGAAGCGACGGTAAACTTGCAACTGCACTCAGGTGTGCCGCGCCCAAGAATGAGTAGATCTGGCAGACGTTTTTCGTGTATGATAGTCCAATGATGTACTTGTCGACGGGTAGTTGTCGGGCTTCCAAGTTTCCAAGCTCATGGGGCCTCCAGCACTAGAAATGGCATTCTCTGACTGCCTTGGCGAACGCGAGCACAACGCGGCTGTAAGAGACTTATAATAACTATTTTCGGAATAGATGGGCGTGTAGCCAGAAAAGTTGACATATTCGTATGCGCGCAATTGGCAAAGAAGCGGCATACACCAGAGAGGTAGGAAAACGTTTTGATTTCAGGTATCCGATTGCGATAGTACCCTGGGCGCGGGGACGGGATGTCGTCAAATATATCTCATTTGGTATGACGTGCAAGATTACCTATCTTGCGTTCAGGAGCTATGACAACAACGTTGAAGTGGATTGGAAGAGTGATAGTATGAACTCACTGGACCATTTGAAGAGCGTGTGCTGCATGTCTGCCGATGCGAAGCTCGGTTTCGGGGAGGGGGGGGCATTATATCGTAGGAGAACCGGAATCGACGCCAGTGGGAATTATCGGCATTTCCCCGTTTGTAAATCGAGCAACGACGGTCTTGCTGTACTCGTTCAAAACTACCCTTGCTTCCCCGTATCAAGATGAGCCCGACTGTTTGCTCAAATCCATCACCATGTCCTTTTAATTGCGGCTGCCCACTCGACGCCGTCACCGTGTAGCGTCGAGCCCGACCCACTCACTCGACGTCCCTGCTATCCTGCCCGCGCCTGAGCCTGAGCCTCCCAAGAACGCCTTAAGCTCCGGCTTTCCACCTAGCGTCTTCGCGCGGAACAGGTATGCCAGAGATACTAAGCGCGAAAAGGGAGTCCAAGCAGGCCTACGTGAGGAATCAACGATACGGTGCTCCAGGAAGATTTGCCTGAAGCCTTCAATGGCTTTACAATATGGAGCCCCTAGACTAACTCATCTGGAAATGCTGCGATGTCAACGCAACACAGGCGGCTACAGTCATCCGACGTGACGCGCATCAACAGATCATCGCGACGTACCGGGGAACAATCCCGTCTTGCCACCCTGCCCAAAGCCGACCCACCCCACCGATGTCGTCGATCTGCTGGACCATCTTGCCTCGGACGAGGTTTGGCTCGATGTCTACAAAGGAACTTGAACACGTAGACCATATTGGAAGATCATCGTATACGATACCTCTTCCATGTGGAGCTTGAGCGGGGTGCCATTGCTGGTTCCGGTGTAGTCATATGTAGCGTGGCTGGCGAAAACCAAGTCACCAACAACTTATGCTTGCTTGGCTTTCGTTGTTGGCAGTATTCTGCCCCGATTACGTGCGAGCATGAGTGGGATATGATGCGACCGGGGGCGGACGAACCTCCCTGGTCTACAGAGATAGTCTCAGCGCCACGAAAGCTGCGCGGCGATGAGTGTGTGACCGGCGGCGGTGCATCTCCCCACCCCGTTTTCCCGGTGCACGTCGCCTAGGTGTTACTACAGGCCAGAGGCAACGGACCTGCTGGAACTGGAGGAAGCTTCGGAGTCCTGTGCTGGACTTGGCGCTCCGCTCAACGTCTAGGATCACGCTTCGCGGGGCGACTTCGATCGTTGGTTTCATCACGGCCGGGGTCCTGGTTGCGGCGCAAGCGCAACGCTAACGCCATGAGGTTTCGTGTGGTACCTGTGTCGCCACGAATGGTTTGAATTCTGGTTGGCCCCACATCCCAGCCGTCTGGAAATTGAAAGTCTGACTACCGAACTTTGCAACACTTTTTGACGTCCCATGGTCGTTGCAACGTTCCAGTCTTGGCGGTTAGGCTGTGTCCTAGCGCTGCACAGCATGCACACAACGCACAAACATCGAGCCATGCCTCAAGTTGGCTGCTCAGATCGACCGGGTGTTCTTCATCACTCAAATCGCCGATTGACTTTGCCGCTCGTCCATCTCATCATCGTCCTGCAAAATCGTCTCATTTTCCGCCCAAACCCACATCCAATACCTGAACCGAACTAGGATCCGATTATGGCCTCGTGGTATGTCCCTCGTCCAGCTCGTCTGCCTAGCTGACCCCCACCCAGGATCGACGTCTTTTCCCTCGTCATAGTACGTCTAGTTCATCTTCCTCGCCCGCTCGCCCATCCGACATTGCAATAGACCACCCTCTGCTTCGTCGGCGTCATCCTGGGGGTGCTCTACGTCGCTCATGCCCTCTCGTCGAGCTTCCAATCCACCAAAGCCTCGTAAGTCCCCTCGCTTTTCACTTGAACCTGGTAATATACCCTCCTAGACTCGAACAACGAGGTATCACGCTGTCGCGCGAGGGTGTGGCGCTCAAGACGCAGCGACGATTCGACAGAGAAACATATCTTGATGCGACGCAGAGGTGAGTGGCACTTGTCTCTTTCCCTGTAAACTCGATCTGAATGAACGTTGCAGGGGCCTCGTCAAGGCGCTGGGCGCTGCCTCCTTTGGACCCGAAGCGAACCAAAAGGCGTTCTTGCGACAGGAAGGCGAACCTCGGAAGCACATGCTTGGCCAATTGGGGAGCGTCCTACGCAGATCGCGCTCTGACGAGCAGGACGACGGGAATTGAGACGGTGATAAAAGTCGGTTGTATCTTGCCTGCACTCTTGTACCATCATGTTCCTTGTTTCCTTGCATGAATGGATACGGATACACGTACACTCCTGCGTCAACTCTCGATCCCGGTCATGAATGTGTCCCGTAGCCCATCCACTTCCATCGCGCCCTGCCCCGACTGCCGGTGTAGTCGCGTCGCTGCCCGTCTCGCCTTCTTGGCGTCCTTTTTCAGCGTCTTGCGCTTCAGTGGGTGACTCTGCGCAGCTGCCTCCTCGTACGCCGACAAATCCTTTGCCTTGCGGAACCGCTTCGGCGCCCGGGCATACGCCGCGTCCTCGGTCTGGCATCCCACACCAGACCCGCTCGCTTCCGGACCAAATGAATGCGACCGTTTCAGAGGCATCTGCAACGGCGCCTCATCCGCCGCCATCTCCTGGCCTCGCTCCGTGTCATCCCCCATGGTCACCTCCTCAAACGCGCCTGCGTCCGCCGCCCCAAACAGACCAGCCAGTTCAAACGGCCTTGAAAACTCGGGCACGATCTGGGCTCGGCCGACCGATTCGGCACCGGGAGCGATCAATGACCCGCCAGCACTATCCGGGATCGTCGAGGGTATCATGGAGGGGTGGATCGTCGGCGGGATCGAGTGATAGGGGATCTTTTGGTGGTTCCAGTCTGTGAGCACTTGGCGCGCGGCGGAGAGGACGTCCGGGGTGCCGCCCTGTCATGTATATCAGTCCACGCTCGGACGTGAAGATGAATGCACCGACCTTGAGGAGCCTGCCGCTGCTCAGCGCCAACATCGTCAGAAACTCGAGCGCGTTTGAAAACTCTGGAAGTCCGTAAATCTTTTGTAGCACCGCGCGATCGGTTCGTATGAGGATTTCTTCCACTGAAAAGGTATCAGTCGGCCGTCAGCAAGAGTAGCAACGACGCACCGACAGCAATCGGATCGTCGATGTCCTCGACTTTGACCACATTGCGGAGGAGGATGCTTCCCTTTTGGCGTTGGCTGATCCCGCTATCGTCCTCGTCCTCGTCGAAGACGACACCGGGTGAATCGATGATCTTGAGACCGCGCTCGAGCTGGACCGTTTGCAGGTCCTTGGTATGTCCGGGCTGTGCTGCAACTGCGCAGGCCTACGAACACGTCAAGCACAGACGACATGCCGAGAAACGAGGGTGTACCTTGGATCGTTTCAACGAATTGATCAGACTGCTCTTGCCCACGTTGGGAAACCCGACCACGCCGACGGTCACGCTCTGCGCGCTCGGCTTGTAAGCCTTCAACAGCCTCAGCAGCGCCGGCGCCGTCGAGCTCGACAAATTTGACCGCTGGTTGGATGCCGCCGAGCGAAACGGCAACGTCGGCGTGTAATGCCTCAGGTACCTCAACCACTGCTGCGCGTTCTCCCTCGGGACCAGATCTACCCTGCCCTCAGCCTCGGCCCGATCCAAAATCCAGGGCGACGCACCGATCTTGTTCAACACGAACACGAGCTTTTTGCCCTCGCCATCGCGCCTCCGGACCTCCTCTTCGACCAGCCGACTCCGACAGCCTTCGGGATCGCGCGCATCGAGGACGAGCACGACGACGTCGCTCTCGTCGATGACCCGGTGGAGCGCGCGGACGTAGTGCCGACGGAGCTGTTCCTTGGTCTTGTCCCCCGACCCGCCCGCGCCCGACCCCGTCTCCTCCACCGACGCCGCGCGCATCGCGAGCGAGGCCAGTGTCGGCTCGGACGCCATCGTCGCGTCTGGGTCCGTGCGTGGGGGCGGCTACACCAAGTGGCGTGAGCGTCGGCATCAGCGCTCGTAAAGCAGGATGGGACTTGCCGAACGAGTTTTCAGTTTTTCGGCGGTGCGGATTTTGAGATCGGGGAGTTTGGGCACGCCGGGGTCTTTCTTGAGCTCTGGGATGT
>JBBPUA010000871.1:0-11515 GCA_038094355.1 Afroboletus lepidellus | reverse complement strand
CGAAGGGGGTGGTGGAGGTCGATTGTTGGCTTTGAATTCTTGTTCCTTGGATCGCCCAGCCAAGGACTGTTTGAGAGTCTGCACCTCAGCTCTGAGCGCGACAACCTCTTGTTCTCTCTCAGATAGCTTATTGAGAGTTCGACTGGTGATCGATTGAACGTCTACTTCATTCGTGTCTCCATCTTCATTGGGGTAAACGCGAGAACACACCGACTTAAGGGCACGCTTGGCATTCGCTATTTCCTTGTCCTTATTAGAAAGAGCTTCGTCCATCTCACCGATCTGTTCTCGAAACGCCTAAGCAACATACGAAACAACTTTCGCGTTCACATACCCTTTCCTTCAGCGTCACGACTTCCTCGTTGAGCGTATTTAACTTCGCTTTGTCACGCTCTCTCCTGGTCCGGTCATCCTTTACCAAGATCCGGTCATCTCACAATCCGACCGCGTGAAGCGATCGTTTGACTCACAGGATCATAAACCTCGCTCGAGTTCTGGATCTTCAGTCGATCGATCTCGCCCCTCAGTTGAGTAACTTCCTTCTCCTTTTGCGTCATCCTTTGAAGCAATCCACTGAACATCTGCAGAATGACGAAGTAAGCCACCAGACTATCGCGGCATATGTATGGTAGTTGACGTGCCTCGTTTCCAGGCTTGGACCCCGTGGTTGGTTTCGGCTTCGGTGATGGCGTTGATGGAGGGGTGGAGACAGGTGATGGATCGTTTCCTACATAAATGGCAGAGCCTTCCTGCCCATGACGATGGCTAGTCCCAGTCTTTAACGCTATATTCTGAGCTAGTGATGAGATCGTCGACAGGACAAATGAACGAGGCAAACCTCTCGATTAAGGTCTTCCAATTGGTTTCGCAACTCCAGAACCTCCTCCTCTAATGTCTTGATATTTCCGATTGGAAGTTGTCGCTCAGAAAGTCGTTGCACAGATGCAACCAGGTTCAGCAAGAACAATGTCCACGCTTCCTCGCTAGGCATTCGGCATTAATTCCCCAGCGACTATGGGTACAAAATGGACATACGAGTCCTCCATCATGGAAACACTTCCAATAAACTCGTCCACGATGGACAGGATGCCACTCTTGAACGACCTAACACATCATCAGGATCAAAATACGCAGATAAAACGAAAGGCGCTGACGGATCAGAAATCCTTTGTAAGAGAGCGTTGAGTTTCCGAAGAATACTCTCCACCGCTCCACTAGCCTCGAGCAGCCTAGCAGCCTGTATAATCTCATCGAACAAGACGCCTGGCTCCGACATGTCAATTGGTTGCATGCGACTGTCCCGCACCGCCTTCCGTGCCCGTTCTCGAAAGTCTTCTTCGTCTTCGTATTTCTCCTCCGTATACATATCCAATTGTTTGAGGAGCGAATCTGCAGGTTTAATGTACCGGAGCGCCTACAATAAAGATCAAGATATTATCAAGGATGCAAAACTCGGAAGCAGACGCACCGCGACGACTTCATTCAGACCTCGTCGACTAAACTCGTCCCGTAACACGATCCGTTCTTCAAGTGCGTGAGGGCAGTTTGTCAGAGCATTAATAAGCGCCATGAACGCCGTTCTAGCTTCCCAAACCCCCTCTTCTTCCATGGGAAACATCACCTCTGATACGGCAGCGTCCACAGAGTCTGGTACCTTGAGTGCCGATACCAACGACTGAAATCGAAAGAGCTCGTTGTAGGCGATGCGGTACTCGGATAGGGCAGCCAAGACGGCGCGATGGCCTTCGTCGGACGAAACCAAGCATATCGCTGCGAGAAGCTCCGCAGCCAGCGTCCTAATTTTGAGGGACGATCCATAAAGTGAATATGCAATGTGCGTGACGATCGTTGGAGACAAAAGGACAGCGTCGAATCCGGGCTGTCGAAGAGCTATTCGGCTCTGAGTTCGTAGCGCTTATTTGGATGACGCACCTCGGTATTCAAAAGGACTCTCAACGACTTGATCACCTCCAAAAGAACGCTATTTTCGCCATCGGTAAGCGCCTTTCTCTTTCCGCCTTTGCCGACCAGCGAAGAAAGCAAGCCGCTGATGGCTATGATACCTTCCTCGGCGATAAAGGTCTCGATCCAGGGAAGCTTGGCGGTGGATAGATGTACTCGCAACGAAATAAGATGTTTGACGAGCTTTGAATCCGGGTTCCGCGATTTGCGTATGCTATCCACATAGGCACGCGCCGACGTCGAATGCTCGTTGTCCGGTGTCGATTCGCCTCCCAGGGCAGCCCACCAAGTGCTAAACATACTTCCAGTGACCTGCGACTGCACTGGTTGCCCCTCTTCTCCCGCTTTGTCGGGAAAAACGGATAGTCTATGGCTCGCAAATTCACCGCTCGAGCGACCCTTGGTATTGGTGTTCGGAGGCGGGGGCGACGCCGTCGGGCCCCACGTCGGAAAAGTAGATATCCGTTTGAAGAAGCTTAAATCACCGCTGAGCTGTGGAGCGAGCCGAGGGCTGAGTACACTTGCGCTCGACGGTCCATACGTCGCAGAGACCGGAGAGGCTACAGAGCCAACTGCAGTCTTGTCAAGCTTGCCTCGCACTTGTTCGATAAATTGTCGTTTCTTCTCGGGTGGCATGGAATGCATATTCGCTCTCGCCTCGCCCTTGACCCCAATGAGGTCCTTGAAACCGGTTAGCCTCTGTTCGAAGGGAACAATCTATGCGTACCATGCAACGCCCGAACTCTTCCAAGTCGACGTCGCCAGAATCATGGCTTTCTTGCGTCGACAAACTTCCACCCGTGTGCTGTTGAAGCAACAAAGGCTCACTGACGCTCTTTCGATTCCCAGTAGGAGTGGCGACGATCACCGAGGTCGTCGCGGGCGCAGGTTGAGACCAACCCGACAGCAAGCTCGTGAGACGACTCTGCGCGACGGAGCCCCGCCACTCGGGGGACCCTGGCATGGGCGCCGTCTGGAACGCCGTCGACCCCGCGCTGGACTTGCTCTGCTTCGCCGTACCCTCCCCTTCGTCCTCGGTAAAACTATCTGTCGTGGAATGCGATTGGCCGGAGGCGGAGCGCGGTTTGCGACGAAACCATTGATCTGGGATGCAGAACCGGATAGCGGGGGGAGGATCAGACGACTTGAGGACGTCCACGACGAGCGTGGTTCCAGACAGTCGTGCAGCAGCTTAGCAATCAATATCTGGCCATCAGTCTCTCCAGAAAACGTCACATCAACCAGCCTCGCACCTTGGTCCCCGGAGAGCGCCTCGAGCGCGTACTCGATCTGCCCACCGCCGCGAGAAGAAGGGAGCACCTTTAGCAACCCGAGCTCTCGAATAACGTCGTCGACCACCTCTCCAACGGTAGCGTCCTTTCCAAAGAAAACCGTCCACTTGAACCCGTCGTCGATCTCCGGTATGCGCAAAAACGCAAGCGCCAACGAGTGAAGTGGATGTCGCGCGACGAGCCGTAGCACTGGAGCATTCAACTGAGAGGTAGGCAGGGACGCCTCGGCATTCGACCCGGAGCGGTTCAAAAGTGGTGCGACGAGCGAGGTTGGTTCGAGGATACCTGGATCGCGCGAGCCCTGGACGTAAATATCAGCATGTAATGGGATCTACCGAGCGCTCACCGTCGCCGAGAGCGGCCAGCTCCGTTTCATCCCACAAACGACCTGGTTTCTCCTTGCGCACGCGCTGAAGTGCCCAGTCGGAAGATGTGACGTCGAGCACCGTTTGCTTGACTTCGTCTAGCTGTATCAGGGTTTCGATAAGATCTTGCGCGGTGGTGTCTGCTGACATCGAAGGGTATTGCAAGCTACCATCTAGCAGCAGGACCGGGGCCATTTGGGGATGCTGAACGTCGTGTGTTGCCATTCTCTGGCTTCGAGCATTTACAAGTACCAGTGAATCGAGCTGATACACCCCAAAGTTGACATCGGATGTTGTAACCAAACACTTGGGTGGCCTCGCAGTCCAGCTCGGCAATGGCTGGATGATCTCCCAGGTTCTAGGATATGACACTCAGAGGGCGGAAAGGAAGTGGTGTGCGACCACGGGAACAGTAGTCGTCTGGTGACCAGGCCAATCGGACACGGGTATAGATAGCAAATGCAGTTACAACAAGACAACGGTTAATCCAACACTCAGATCGACGACGACCAGCCAACACCCAAATGCACGCTCACGGATGGGAGGACTCTCCCCCTTCCGTATCAACCGAGGGATGGACCAAATAGTACACACGATCATTCTCTCCTGCTTGCCCAGATGAAGACTGCTGCGTCGCCCCATCGCTGGTCGACTCTGGCAACGAATCATGAACGTCTCCGCTCATTTCTAAAAGGTATTTGTCCTGTAGCGCGATTCAGTCGGTCGTACCAGGAAGTAATCGAGAGGCGAAACACCTACCTTGACCAACTTCCTCAAAAGCTTCATGATGAGCTCTTTTTCGTACTCGAGCTCATCGACGTCCTGCACCTCCGACTCCTTGAGTTCGAGATACCAATCGATGAGCTCGTCCCTGTCGACCCCCTGTCCAGTCTCTTGTTCTATCGCAGAGATATGCAGCACCACCAGGCTCTGCAGCGTCGTGTATTTGTCGTGGGTGATCACCATCCGTCGTCTTGGCTGAGGAGGTGCGGGCGGAGGCGTTTCAGGGACGGCACTCCCTGCCTGCGATGACGGTCCAGCACCGCTACTTGTTGCTGCACGGTTCAATCCCAGCGAACTCTCTTCTGTTGCATCCATCGCTTCAATTTCGGCGGATGACATCTCCACATCTTGGCTTTCGTCGAGGCCATCCGTAGTTGGCGCCGCATTTCCGTTGGCACCGCCCCCACCTTCGCCCTCTTCCTCGTCAAAGTCGATGTCGTCCTGCTCGACGTGGATGATCGATTGTCGCAAGAGTGTGTATGCTTCTCGTACGAACGCGGGCGTTATCTCGGAGGTGCAATTGGCGCGAGCAATAGCTTCGCTGAGACGGATCATACTTTCGAGCTGTCGGACAGTAATCCGATACGAGTTTCGACCTACGCCAGTTGCGTCATCTTGCCTCAGGATTCTGTACTTTTCAACCAAAACGTCTGCTGCCTCTGGCGTGAGCTACGAGAGGTCAGCGATGGTGAGGGCTTCGAGGAGCTGTTTCCTTACCTTGGGGCTGAAGGTTCGAGCATAGCGGATATAACGTTGCAAAGCCTCCGTGCTGAATTCCGGATTAATAGCTTCATCTTGGAACCGATGAACATTCACAATATGTTTGGCAATGTTCAGATCGGTTCTCTCATCGCACTCATCGAGGACCACAAAGAACATATCAAATCGACTCATGATCGGCGCGCTCATAGCGAGGTTTGCTCTGAGGGTTTTCTTCCGATCATATCGTCCGCCGATAGGGTTCGCGGCAGCCAGAATCGATGTCCGGGCGTTGAGCGTGGCATGGATACCAGCTTTTGCGATGGATATCGTCTGTTGTTCCATGGCTTCGTGGATGGCTACTTGATCTGAGATATCCATCTTGTCGAACTCGTCAATGGCACATATACCATTGTCCGCTAGCATCAGTGCACCGGCCTCGATGGTAAAGTCGCCTGTCTCCTCGTCCTTCACGACAGCTGCTGTAAGACCAGCAGCCGAGGAGGCCTTTCCGGAGGTATAGACAGCACGAGGCAGGAAAGAACAGATATACCTGGCAAATATATTGTCTACGTGGACCTGTAAGACGAAAGCGAGCCGACGTACTTTAAGAACTGCGACTTTGAAGTCGACGGATCCCCGACGATGCAAATGTTGATGTCGCCACGCAGGTGCATCCCTTCGGCGGTTTGCTTGTGTACGCCGCCCATCAATTGCAGCAAGAGCCCCTTCTTGACGATCTCATGACCATAAACTGTTGGCGCTATGCTCTCTACCAGACGCGAGTAGATATGATCTGAGTCGATCATGCTCTTGAGCTCATCAAACTCGGGCTCGGTCAGTGATCTAAGAAATGCCTGCCCATCCTCTTCGCCATCTTCTTCTTCGCCACGGACGTTAGTACCACCCTATCGCCAACATCAATCGTCGATCCGACGCGCATGTATGCTACTCACTCTGCCATCTGCATCGTGTACCATGCATGCCAAGAAGGCCGTTTTATACTGCAGGTCTCGGACACCGAGACTCTTCAGGCCTGTTACACCACTGGTGACACCCCCGGTTGCAGCGTTCGCTCCACTTTTGCTGGCCTCGCGAATAAGTTCCGCCTTGTTTCCACCGGGTAGACCGAGCTGACTAACGTCTGGTACAACAATGAACGTCCCTGTGAACACGCATTTATCTCCGGCCTTTGCCCGCTCGACGAGCTCCGACCGAAGGATGACATCCAAGGAACGGGGCATGGAGCCGGTGGGTATCTCGGAAGGATTCTCCTGAATGCGAACCTTTTGCCAGTCCGTGAATTTGGAGGTATCAATTTGTAGTTGCCATGCGATCCGATTACCACAGGTTGGGTTGGGACACAAGCTAGGCTGTAACACGCGATTAGAAAGATACCAACACTGCATTGTTGAGACTATACCTCGGTATACTTGAACTGTTGCTCTATCTCATTGACCAGACCGCCACAAACTTCGCAAATGAAACTTCCGTACAGCAGCTCGGGCCTAACCTCGCTCGTCCTCGTAACTGTACCACTGATACTCATCAGCGTACCTATTTTTTCTGTGCGGAGATCCCGAATGCCAGAGACCAGAGGGAGGTGATAGAAAGCAATGTTGAACTCGCGAGATTGGAGGTTCGAAGAGTCCGTGGTGGCAGCGGTCGGGTTTATTTTGAGATATTCAGGTTCGTACTGTGCGACCAAGTTGTGAAGTGCGCGACGCAGATATGGGAGGAATCTGTAGTATTGCTTCTGGATGGCGTCTGCAAGGACGTCGTCTCTCTGCAAAAGATGACCATAGTCCACGTAGAGCGTCGTGATTTCGTACTCCCGCATGGTGTGGATCTGCTGAACATACAACAGCTCGCCCTCCGCCACCTCAGGCAAGCCACCATCAGAGGCAGGCGTAGATGGCAAAGCGATGTCCTCCGTAAACCTATATCACGCAAACATGAAGAACGAAAACACGCCCACCAACTACGACTCACGTTTTGAGAAAGGTTTCAAAGCTCTCGCACACGCTCTCCCCTACCGCGTCCCTCACCATCGGAACATCGCCACCCGGCTGGGTTCTCGGTCTTCCTCGGCGCCTTGCACCCGTTTCATCCGGCGGAGCCTCCTGTGCTTCGCTGTTGCCAAACGCCAGCGCATCCGTGCCCGACCGTCGAGCTGACCTCGGAGTGCCATTGGACGACGCCGTTGGATTTGGTGCGCTGCTCGGCGGCAACGACGACCTCGGTGCTGCTGGCGACGACAACCCGTCAAAGTCCATCCTCTTCTTCGGCTGGTCGATTCGTCGGAAGTCGAGAAATGAGATCGCGACGCGACGACGCCCGTAAACGCATTGGGCGCGAGACTGCCTGCCCTAAACGCCAGTTTGTCACGTGCTCTTCGCGTATCGGGCCCGCGCAGGACCCGACTCGGCACGTATCCCGCTTGCTCGTCATGACTGCGACGGACACCTCGCTCGATGCGCTGGACCCTGCATACGTCGCCGACGTCCTCTCCAGACCTCCTTTCGTGCAGATATCCGGCGTATGCAACGTCCGAGATCTAGGGTCTTACCCCACAAGCACCCCCAACTTCATCACGAAACCAGGTTATGCCTTTCGCGGCGCGGAGGTCTCCAACATCACCGAACAAGGTTCGCCAGCGTCCCCGCCAGTCCCGAGACTCTCTTAACGTCATACGCGCACTAGGCATTCAGCAAATGAGAGCGCTCGGCATCACCACTGTGTTTGATCTGCGATCAGATCCGGAAATGAAGAAGTACGGCTCTCCGATACCCACTATCGAAGGCGTGCAAATAGTACGCACGCCCGTATTTACCAGCGAGGATTATAGCCCCGAAAGCATGGCAAGGTACATTGGCATGGGTGACCCGACGTTGTCCGCTCACCGTGCGCTTCAGACGATTCGAACTCTATGCCAACGGCACTACCGAAGTATAGCGCCGACTACCATTCATGGATTTGATCACCGTTGATCACTCGTACAGGCATTCATGAAGCTATATTCACAAATACTCGATCACGGTGGTTGCGCGTTTGGCGCCATCCTCCGGCACGTTCGGGACAGACCAAACGCCCCATTCCTATTTCATTGCACAGGTCTGTCGCATTTCATCACGTGGCATCTGCTACTGACCGTTCATCCAGCGGGGAAGGATCGGACAGGCATCCTCGCTGCCATTTTGTTCAAGGTGAGTTAGCCGAACAAGGCAATCGTATCGTTCCTTACAAGGCACAGCTCGCAGGCGTAGACGATCATTACATTTGCCAAGATTATTCGTTGACTCGAATAGGTCGCGAACCGGACCGTGAAAAGGTCCTCAGACGGCTCTCGAAAGAGCCTCTATTTGCTGCTAACGGCCACCTTGCACTCCGCATGCTGACTTCTCGGTACGCGTAACGAATGACCCGCTTTTGCGCTCGCGGTCTCACTTGTTCAGATACGAGACGATGCACGCCATGTTGAATCTCCTCAGGGACAAGTACGGCGGTGTGGAAGCTTATGTGAAGAATTTTTGTGGGCTCACCGACGACGATATACCGACCATTAGGTCCAATCTACTGGTGCCTACCAAGGCACGGATGTAACAGGATGTTTCCTATTTCCCACAGTTTTACCACTGCATTTCGCAGAACAAAAGCAATAACAGAGTGTGAGAGCAAGCCAGAGATCCTCGGCCTTCTGGTGCTTTACCAAGGAAAATATTCATGGCGTCTTCTGGCGTTTTGCAATACTCGACGATGCTCAATCGCAGGATGCTACCGGTGGTCATGTTCGGGCAAACCGTCCGATAGAACCATTCGCCGGCCGCGCTACCGTACCGTCGCCATTATTCAACCCACGCTATAAGTAAAGTGACAACCAATGTGATAATGACCCACGAGGACTACAACACAGTTTTTGTCTAACTTGGTCTTCAAGCTTCATTAAGCGAGTACGTGGATAAGAGATAGTCCGGAACTCTCGAGGGAGTGTTTGCCGGGTCTCTGAAGTGTGAGGGGGCAGAGGCCGGCGGTGGTTCAATGTTTACATAGACATTCGTCCTACGCCGATACGATGTTGCCTCTCTCAATCGCGGGTAGGAACCTGGATGATATTGTATTTCTCGAGCAACGACTCCAGCTCCCCAGACTGGTGCACTGTGGAGAAATCAGCTCAAGTAACACATCCTATAGCAAGGACTTACTTCCGAGGAGGATATCACAGCCGCCAACGAATTCGCCGTTGATGTATATTTGCGGAATGGTTGGCCATTCTCTGAAAAGGAACCGAATGAGACACCACATGCCGTCCAATGGTGTCACTTTGGACGCACGAAAACTCCTTGATACTACTCCTGAGTTCCGAGTCTTCGAGAACGTCATAGGTCTTCAATTTCTCTGGGGGTACGCCCTGGATATCCAAGACCTGGACCGCCGCCCGAGAAAAGCCGCATTGGGGCATCTCGGGGTTTCCCTTCATGAAGAGCACGACAGGCGACGCTTGAACGGCAGCCTGGATTTTGGCGCGAGCTTCCTGAGTGAGGAATCGCCGAAACGCATAATTCCTAAGGTTACTGGAAAGCGCATTCCGAGTGAGTACGGACTATATGCATAGAGTCAGTACAATATCGCACGCCAGCGCAGTGGGGTACTTGCGGCAGGTTGAAGAATCGAACGCAACATGGGTAGCGAAAAAGTGACCGGGTCAGCGTATTGGTATGTAGTTCGGAGTTTGAAGTCTACTTGTAGCTTCGTCTCCCTCACACGTTCCATTCCCTCAGACAGGTCCTCTGATTTCGCATCCGGACACAACTGGGCAAACATCCTGGATGATGGGGACGAAGGTGCGTCGGGTCTTGCGCGGCGTTTTGGTGTGACGAGCTCGCGTTCCGTTGACAGACACGCTGACGCGGTTCTGTGTGTACACGGTTTCGTCCGACGCAAGGGCGTACCGACCTTGTTGTCCCATTGCCGAGGAACGCGCTGGCACAAGGCGAGTGCTGGACTGGAAGATGTTCGAGCGCTGGTCCTTGCAGCTCGCTCTTGCTAGACATCCACTATGCGCCATTGAAATTCCCCGACTATTTAACCCTTCCCAAGCCGCTGCTAACACCCCAGAAACTCGCAATGGATGGTTTATCGCAGAACACTCTAAGACTCACTGTTCCCACTTTATTCTCAATGCAAATTCGTCCCGCTGGAATTGTTGGTTCACTTTGAGACCATTGGTAGTGGCGCCACGGGGCAGAGCCCCTCGTTCGGCGACGATGCACGTCTGTTTCGCTACTTTGTGTGCGCATATACTCACCCTTTCTTTTTCTAGCACGTTGAGGCCCCCGCTGTGCCTCCAACAGCATACGAAGGCTTGAAACTAGCGAGCCGCAATGTTAGGCTCTCAACGTGAAGATCACTCTGCATCTTTTCGTGTTTTGCTGTCCCCTATTACTTGATCCTTCTCGGAGAATACTTCACTCACGCCCGGCACTGTGGCTCTGCGACAACGCATTTCCCTACCTTGTCCACCGACTGGACCTGCCCAGTGTCTTGTCCCCCACATCACTGGTAACGGGTGCTACGGCGGTGAAGGACAGGAAGAAAAATAGCGAGGTGTCTCTCTCCTGGAGCTCCCCTTGTTCTTCTCCTCGGGCCCTTCCTTCGCTCCACTTGGCACCAAGGCTCGTACTCCCTACGGTAGCTGTGTTGCTGTATATGCACCCATTACTTGCAGGACAACGTCACCTCGAGTAGTCAAGTAGTGGAAGAGACCCCAAGTGACAAGTAATTATGCATGCTCTGCGTCATTTCAGTGGGGCCACTGCATCGGGACCCCGCGCTGGAGCAGAATCTGATGCTCGACTGTCTCCGAGTCTGACATCAGACCGAGAATACATGGACTCCAGAGACTGGTTGACAACTTGGTGAGCCGTGATCGCGACGATTGCCAAATTGCGAGTGCAGGCTGAGACTTGCCAGCCAATGGTCAGAATCAAAATGCGGTTCACCACCGGGTATATAGCCTGGATGAACGAGGACGCCATCGCCATCCAACTTGTCCTATTATCTAACTCGTCTCGATGGGCCCCCAACGCTCTTCGCCCTCGATTTTTGCCATTCCCTTCACATCGAACCTATACCCTGAACTCCGTCGCGCACGCCGCAAAGAGGTGACCACAGAGAACTCGCTCTACGGCCCGGTCCTGTCATATCTTCTGCGTTTCTTTAACACGGAAGACTACATGATAAAGCCCCAAGGTTCGATAGCGCCAACACGGTCCATCTCGGAGCATGACGACGACGAGGAAGAGGCATCGCTCGAGGATGAGGCGCCGCTCGAGGATGAGGTGCCGCTCGAGGATGAGGCGCCGCTCGAGGATGAGGTGCCGCTCGAGGATGAGGCGCCGCTCGAGGATGAGGTGC
>JBBPUA010000870.1:0-11527 GCA_038094355.1 Afroboletus lepidellus | reverse complement strand
GCAATGGTCACCTGGGGATCATAATCATGAGCCGTGGTTGATTGCAGTATTCTATCGAGACACGCATTCGACAACACAATGCATCACTACAACGTCACGCGGATTCTGACGTCGGACCTCCGACTTGACATGGGGGCATACAAAGCATACAGCCCGTTATTTATGTCGTATGTTACTCTACCGTTTCCTTTCGAGCCAATTTGAGCATATTTAGGACTGGTCTCGCCGTCTCGTATGGGTAGGTTTAATCCATATCCTTGTATGCGCGGCTGAGCCAGATGTCTAGACTATCTTTCGCCACGATCGCAGGTAATTCTATTCGTTTCGTGGAATGACCCGTCTGCAACGTCGCTACTATAGCTATGATCGTCCATACTTTGCTTCACTTCCGGAAGCAGATCATGCAGCAAATCCAACGATCCTTGAGAGAAGAGCCCGATGTGCATGGTCGACTCATGAGCTTATACCCGCAAGGTAACTACACCGCACTCTAGCGCTCGCAATTCTCAACTCCCTCCGCGCATTCCAAAATAGTCCCAGAGTGGTGGAATCTGGCCTTGTTTGCTGTCACGTTCACCCTGGGCGTTCTTAGCATTGAATTGGGGCAGTCGCAATTGCCAGTATGGGCTTTTGCAATGGCTTTGCTTATATGTAAACCTGCATTCTTTCGTTACAGGTCACCAATACTGATGCTTGTTATCGCAAAGCCTACATCTTTGTCATTCCATGTGGTATGATTCAAGCTATCACGAATCAACAAGTGGGGTTGAAGTGGGTCTTTTGGTGTGATTCTGGTGCAATTTATTCTCATGCACGTCTTAGCGTTATCGCAGAGCTCGTCATCGGGTGTGACATGCGCCTTTGTACTTGTAATCACCTTACTTACTTGACAAAGGTATCTCTTGCCCGGCCGTCTCATTGCTACGATGCTGTTTAAAATGTTTGCATATGTAGTGAGTGATTCGATGTCTTCCACGATGCGCTGAGTTGGCTTCCAGACGATGCATCAAGCGCTTGTTTTTACAGCCGACCTCAAGCTTGGCCATTATATGAAGATTGCGCCCCGTACGATGTTTTGGTGTCAGGTTGGCTCACGTGGCTTGTTTTCGTGGGACGATCCTGAGCTCTACCAGATTGTATGTACCGTCATCACTGGGACGACGCAACTCGTCGTCCAATCGTGGATGTTTGACCACATTCCGTGCGTTCTGTCCTTGTGTCTCGACCTATACTGATCCGTTTCTGCAGTGAGATGTGTTCCAGTTCGCAAAAAGACGGGTGAATCCAGGGTCCCAGATCGTTGAGCGATGTGTCGTACTCAGTGTTTGCAGGTTTACTTGCCCCAACACTCAAGTGTTCGCGACGGCGTCGATTATATGGGGTACGTGCACGAAAAGGTGTGGATTGTGTACGACTATATGGCGTTTTAGGCGTGGTCGGTCCCAAGATCCAGTTTTCGCCTGGTCAGACATACCAGTACGTGTCGTCGCCGCCGCCTATCGCTGGACGCTTATCATCGCGTTTAGCCGTGAGGCGCCTTTTCCTCGTGGATTAGGATAGAAACTGACTGTCGCATAGCGCTCCTGTACTTTTTCATCGTCGGGGCCATCGCACCGATTATCCCTTGGCTACTGATGAAAAAGTGGCCCGACAGTTTCTTGCGATATATCTAGTAGGTGGTCTCCTCTCCCCGAGAACGACACGCTGACACTTGTAGCTTGTAAGACAATCGAATTCCTCCTCGAGGAATGCTGTCTGATTCAAATACATAGTCCAGTCATATTTAATGGCACGTCGCAGATTCCGCCAGCGACAGGATTGAATTTTGTTCCTTGGGCGTACGTCTTTGTCCCCACGGACAACACGATTGTCTAACATTTTAAACCAGATTCGTGGCATTCACGTTTCAATTCTTCATTCGAAGGTTCGGAATGCGTCCTACGCCTCTCTTTTCCTAATAGTCAGTGACAGACGATACTTTTCATGGTGGGCAAAGTATAATTGTGAGCGATCTATTTTTCCTTCCGTCGTTTACTTATGCACTGCAAGATGTCCTCTCCGCCGCGCTCGACTCTGGCATGGCATTGTCTGCCATCACGATCTATTTCACGTACGTCCCCTCGCGCGTCGCGTCGTTCCCTGTGATCAAGCACCCCGACAGTCTTCAATACCCACGCGGTGGCACGGTGAGCACAGGAACCAAGTTTCTCGATCCCCCCTGACCGTGTTGCAGATCGGCATGCACACGATACGAACATGGTGGGGAAACCAGGTGTTCCGGACCAACTACGATGGGCTAGGTGTACCAGTGCGTCAACTCGCTCCAGGGGACACCTTGGGGTGAGTTTCGGCAGCGTCCGATCTTATCGGCATGCCCAGAACGCGTCCAAGAGGGACGTGTTCGTGTTGCCTAGGTAGGGTACTGCCTCTACAGCTAGCGCCCCTCTGCCGAACAATGGCATGCATCGTGTCCGTGTCCGTGTCTGTCGGCTTCACAGGAACGCTTGAGGAGACTTGGCGTGCATCTCGAACACGACATCTTGGTCGACTGGGGTCCCGCTTCGTTGTCTATCAAGCCGTGATGAGCCTCGTGCTCGATCAACGATCTGATGGCCACGGATTCGTCGGGAGGCGTTCACACGACTGTCCAACGTCCTGAGCGCGTGCTGTCGGCGCACCGCATGGCGTGGCGCTCAGCCTGGAGCCCAGAAGTCCCCGGATGCGGACGCGTGACGCTCACTACTGGTGGCTAGGTGCGGGCGCAATGCGCAGCGCTGTGGTGCGTCTATTTCGGACTGCGTGAACGCCGGCCGGTGCCCGATACTCTATGATAAGTGGGGTGGTCGTGTGACTCGTCCCGAGGTGCCTTGTATGCGTCTGGGTCGGGGCTAGACTCGGAATGCGAGGCACGCGTCCCTGGATCTGTTGCTGTGGTCGGCTCCACGGGGTCGGACGCGCCTCGTCGTTGTCGCGGTCGCGAACCACGGCCGGTGGGGAGCGGCCCGGGGGGACACCGTCGGTCACATGCGCGATGCAGCTCGGGTCCAAGGTGGCTGTATGGGCGACGAGGTGTA
Organism: Afroboletus lepidellus; assembly: GCA_038094355.1. Taxonomy (NCBI): domain Eukaryota; kingdom Fungi; phylum Basidiomycota; class Agaricomycetes; order Boletales; family Boletaceae; genus Afroboletus; species Afroboletus lepidellus. The sequence continues at coordinate 8,453 of JBBPUA010000870.1, read as the reverse complement.
GACGCCCAGGTGCGCCGGTCGTGCGACTGCGCCATCGGACGACCCTGCACGGTATCGCCGATTCGCCGTATCGCCATCCTCGCGCCATCGTGCGTCAGCCGGTCTGGTATCAAGGTTTGTCGGGCCAATCATCGCTGTGGGCGCCACGCTGCGTCCTCACGTCGCCCTCCCTTTGTTGGCTTGGGTTGGCCCTGCCAATGGGGTTCCTCGGCGGTGATCGTACGACCACGGCCGGTTCAAAGTTCACGTGTACGGTGTACGCGTTCATTCTGCGACTCGCCCCCACACCGAGGTACACACCGACCAAGCCCTGCGCGTGAGACACGGTGGTCGCGCCCGCGCACCGACTCTCCACATCGCAGCGCCACTCTACGCCTCCGCGTGAGAATACAGGGGGGTAGACGTATTGGCTACAGCATTACGATCGGCCGAAGCCAATGAGATCGGTCGTGTGACCACATGCGCAGAGACAGCCCGAACGAGCTCGATAACGCGATCGATCGTTATCGAGGGCGCAATGATCGTGACGTACCGCATACGCTGTGCTTTTCATTTCGGAGGGGATTCCCCATTCATCTCGTTTATAGTTTAAATGCGTCACTCCGGAACGCCGAAAGGCCTGGTGGTCGTGTGCCCACTGGATTTAAATGGGTAGATGTAGAAAAAGACATTGCGGGTATGTACATGCCGCCGCGATATATTCGTGAGATACGTGGGAGGGGTCGGGGTGCGTCACGCCGTCTTCGTCTTGGGCACGTCCCCAAGTCGGTTCCCCACCTTGATCCGTTGTCCTGGCTTGACCGCAAACTCGAATTGCTTGGGTGCCTCGAACACGAGCACGATCGTACTCCCAAGACAAAACCCGCCCATCTCCTGTGCCGGCGTCAGTGGTTGTCCGTTGAGCAACGGCGACGCGGCCGAGTAGACCGCTTCGGTATACGTCCCTGGCGGAGGCGGTCGACCGCGGACATTGGTCCGGAGGGCCTGCAAAGGGGCGTCAGCTCCAACACAACGCCACAGATATGTCGCTTACCGAATCGAAATTGACTTTAATGCTCCCGACGTTGGTCGCCCCCACGGGCACCATCCCAAAGAAACCAAAACGCCATCGGCCGAGAAGTGCGACGCGCTCGTTGAGCACAAACAGGTTTTGGAGCCGTTTTGCCATGTAGGGCGATACCGAAAACAGCTCGCCTGCGTGGAATGTCGGGTGGGTCGGATGACGCGGTGACGAGATGCACATACCGACGAAATGCCGTCGTTTCTCGACGACCCACGCCGTGGGGCTGTGGAAACGGTGGTAATCCCCTGGCGCAAGATAGATGACCGAGAAATAGAGTGCGTTGCCGTCCCTGACGCTCGTCCCCGAGATACTGCGCTTGCGCTCGCCAAAGGGGGACCGGACCCCCATTTCCCTGGCGACGGAGACGTCGTGTGCGAGGATTTCTTGGAGACTGCCTTCTTGTGCTACCGAAGCATCGATTTGTGCGCCTTCCCTGTGTGGTAGTTGTTCGTCGTCGTCTGAATCCGATGGGGTGGGGGTCGTCGACCCACTACTCGACGGCGAGGTACCCAAAAGTTTGTCGAGGCTGTATTCTATCCCGTTCACGATGGCAAACTCGCGGTGGTCGACGTATTCTTGATCCTGTGGAAATTCAACAATAGTCGACGTGGGCGACGACGGGTTGTCTGGGTCGAACACCTCCACGCCTAGAAGTGCGTCCAACGAGTAGGTGATGCCCTTGACTTGCTCCACGCGCAGGTTATCGATGGTGCCAAAGTGAAGTACGGTGCCATCGGCCGGACTAACCTAAAGCGGGCACTCAGCGGGCGGATGAGGACCAGGCGAACCAACTCACGAGGACAGCACTGTCGACGGGCCGTGCACCAGGTCTTAGTTTGCGATAGAAAAAGTCACCCAGACTAGCGTATTGCCTCAAATCGCTGGGCTCGATCTCGTCCAAGTCACATCCGAATGCATATGCGTAGAGCCGAATACCGTAGGGTCGAATCCAGAGGGGGAGTTCCAGCGAGTTGAGATAGCCCCAGAGCCGAGAGAGATTGCGAAGCGGGAGGGCACCCATGACGTGAACCTAGCGATGTGTGAGCGAGGCAATGTCGAGAGACGAGGGGCGTACCTGCCAGGGACCTTTGAGCTTGATGATCTCGCGGCCCTCGTCGTCGACGTGGACCTCTTTCTTGGCACGGGTGGATTGTTTGTGGTATTGGAGGGCGACGAGAAGGAGGGCACCGACGGCGAGGGGGAGGGGGTACCATTTGGTCGGTGTCTGTGTCCATGCCGTGATGATCTTGCCTGTACCGAGATGAGACCGGGTGCAAAGAAAGTGGAGGAACATACGGTAAAGCGGGGCAGCGCCAGGGAGTGGGTCGGGCGACTCGGGCGGGGTGACTGGGCGGGTGGAAAAGGACCTCCTAAAGGCGCTCTTATTCAATGAGCGGACGGTGCCCGACAGGCTGATTCTCTTTTTGACAAAGACGCGGGAGAAGAGGGCAGAGGAGGTGTTGGCCGCTGCGGTGGTGGTGGAGGAGATGACATGGGAGGCGACCCGGAAGGGCCGTGTGCCCTTGGTGATGACTTTGTAGAGCATCTAGACACGCATGGCCCAGTCCCCGGCGTACTTATAACAGCGATGGCTGCTAAAAATGGACAGTCACCTTTGGAACATAATAACAGCAAATAATTAGAGTCGGAGTTGGAAATCAATTTGGGTTTCCACCATGGGCAATGACGGCGGCAGCATCCCAGATCGACGCGATCTCGTGAAAACAAAGGCAAAGGCAGAACAGGCGGACAAGGCGAACCAAGTCCGCGCCAGGTGGTTCTTCTGCGCCCTCTCCAAGGTGCGCGGGGTCCCTGCCATCCTCCGCGTGTACTGACGTGTTGCAGCGGCTGCTCCAGGAACCCGTCGTCTCGTGCGACCTCGGAAAACTGTACAACAAGGACGCCATCATCGAACATCTCCTCGACAAATCCGCGTACGGCGACGGCGAGGACATATGCGGCCACATTCGCTCCCTCAAGGTGCGCTGACTCATCCTGCACTATCCCCTGCTCACCCCTCCCACAGGACGTCAAGACCCTGACGCTCACCGCGCGGTCGTCCCCCGATAGCGGTGCCCCCCAGTTCGTGTGCCCCCTCAACCAAAAGGAAATGAACGGCGTCCAGCCCTTTGTCTACATCCGCACCTGCGGCTGCGTCTTTTCCCAATCTGCCTTGCGTGAGCTGCTCGGCCCAAAACCCGACGCCGAGTCGGAACAGCTCGACGTCTGTCCCCAGTGTGCCACCAAGTTCGCTCAATCCTCGGATATCATGTCCATCAACCCGTCCGAGGAGGAGCAACCGCGCATGCGTGAGGCCATGGAACGCCGTCGTGCACGCGAGCCCGTCAAGACCAAGACGAAGAAGCGCAAAGCCGCTCCAGACGCCGACGAGTCCGCGCCGAAGAAGAAAAAGACCTCGCCAGTGCCCTCGCCCGTACCCCCCACCATATCCGCCGCGTCCCGCACGCTGACGAACTCGCTCGCTGCCGAAGAGGCCAAGCGCAAGGCCACGATGACCGACGCCGTCAAGTCGTTGTACCGCGGCAAGAACGGTCCCCCGAGAAAGGAAACGTTTACCACCATGGGCACCTTTACTAGAGTGCGTCCTCGTCCTGATCTTTTTTGCGGTTTGCTGACAGCGCCCTAGTACGCATGAGGTTGTGGGTTTCGTTGTATGTACATCACGTATTCTATTCCCTTGGTTTTGAACAATGTAGCATCCTCTCATGGCCCTGTTGCGCCGAATCAGCTTATCTCGATGCGCTCGCCAAGGCCGTCTTATCGCCTTATACCATACGAACGCAATGTGACGAATATATGCGGACGCCCGTAAGCATAGTTTTCCCTCACCACGTCTTTTTTTCGACTTTGCATCCGGGCAAGCTTCTGCGTTGTGGCGGCCGCGACGTCGAGGTGCAAGGCAAGTTTGCTTATTTTTTTTTGGTTTAAAGAGGAACTCTGTTTCTCCGGCCCCCTTTGCGTGAACACCCGGACAGCTCCTTATTCATAGCCTAGTGCTCTACCACCCGCGTGCCTCGTAATCCGCAAGCGTGTCCCGCGTCGTCTCGGCAATCGTCCGATACCGCAGCCCGAGGATCCGATCTGCCTTGTCGGTCGCGTAAATCGTCAAGTGCTTGGCCGTCTTGCCTGCCCCGCGCACCCCGATGGGCAAGGTCGTCGACAGCTTGGGCGGGGGATTCAAGTCGTTGGCCGCGTCGACTGTACCCACGTCAGCACCATCTTGCGCATATAGACCACGACTCACTGAAATCTTGCCACTTCCACAACCCTGTCATGTTGGTCAGTCCAGGGCTCACGAACAACACGTACGACGTACCCCCGCTGACGATGATGCGCTCGCCCCCAGCGGCTGCCTTGTCCAACGCGAGTGCGTGCGCCTCGGCGAGGTCACGGACGTCGATCCAGCACGTCCCCGTGTTGGCGAGAAAGTCGGTCCCGGCTGCGTTTGCCTTGGCGCCGTCGGCGACGTAGTTGTAAAAGATGGCGGCCGAGGTGTTGAGCGAGGCGGGCGTGGGGCCCACCTCGTGGATCGCGGGCTGTAAGGTGCATCAGTCAGGGACTCTGGTGCGATTCTAGAGACGTACGCCGAACACCTGTGTAGGGGGTCAGCAGCGCTCGGAAGACTCTAGGAGACGTACAAAGGGCGGGTTGAGGACGACCAAGTCCCACTGAATGCGCGCCTTGTTCGACGGATCGTTGACGAATGCCCACGCGGCTATGTTCGTTGAGCCGTGCGATCAGACAGAGAGAGAGCGGGCACACCGCGTTCGGCGAGGGTCTTGGACGCGCGGTACTTGACCATGCTGGGCGCATCGTTTGCCCTGCCTTGGTCCCTGTACGACTGGAGGATCTCGAGACATTGATCGTTCCAGTCGGCTTCGGTGAACGTGATCGGGTCGGGGGATTCCCGGAGGACGGCGGCGCCAGACGAGGTGATCACCACGCGTTGGACCTTGGATGCGCTGGGCGCTTTCGGCATGTGGTGCGGTGGAAGCGGCGAGGGACGCACCTGTCCTTGAGGACGCTCTCGAGGATCCAGACGGTCCCGTTCACCGCGGGTTTGATCAGCTCTAAGACGCATCAGCGAGTTCGCGCCTCGAGGGAGGGGAGGGCTGACCGTCCGGATCGACGGCGTTCATATGGAACGGCGACGCCGTGTGCACGATCGCGTCGACGCCCTTGACAGCTTCGTCGAACGCCCCGGGCTGGTAGGGGTCAGCGGGCGGCGCCTTCCCAAATGCCACACACGCACCTGGGCGATATCCGCGACGACCGCGATCTCAAACTTGGCTCCGTACTTGGCAAACGCCCGCTGAAGAAACGCCCCTTTGGCTTCGGAACGGGCGGTCCCGCGCACGGTATAACCCCGCTCGAGCAAGTTTTGCACGACCCAGGCGGCGATGTACCCCGTCGCACCGGTGACAAGGACTTTGGCGGGGGATGGGACGGCGGGCATCGTTGAATCGAAGGAGGAGGCGTGCGATGGAGGGGGCTGTACTTTATACCAGGGGCGGGGGACGGGCGGGTCGTCTTGGGGCGGGTTGTATCGGACCGCTGCGGACCGGTCCTGGGAACAGTGGGTACTTACGCCACGCCTCGAAATCTACCCCCCCCCCCCCAAATGTTGTAGTGCGTCAACAATGCAACCCGACAGTATTATAGGATGTGATCATCGTCGAACGGTACGACGAGATTGGCAAGGAGAGATCGTGGGTGGGGCTCGGCCAGTCAGTCTGACTCAGGAGAGATCTTGCAGATGATGTCTTCCGTTTTTGGCACCCACTCTGGCGGCAGTACTTGTCCTTTGCTGCAACCATGTCTGTTGGCATTGAATGAGTAGTCAGGCTCGCGAAGTCCCAGCTTGGCTGCTTATTCAATGTCAACCATGTTCACCTCTGTTCGCAACGAAAGGGTGTCTGGAATGTAAAGCGAATGCATGGTTACATTATGCAATAGAATGGAAAAATTACCTATTCTCAGAGGAGAGTTTGCAACATTTGCGAGACATCAACTTTAGTCTTGCATCAACTTTGTCTGGAAGACAGACGCGCTTTTAGAACCTTCTATATAATCAAAGAGAACCTTATCTCGTCTCACCCCACCTGGCACACGGAATGATCCTATGCTGGAGGAAGTGACGGTGATGATTTGAAAGTGAATACGTGCCAAGAGTCCTGATAGAGTAGTTGCCGCTACTTCCGACACTCGGAAAATGGGCAAATTATGTATACACACATAGCTGAAATGTCGACCATAGACAACGAACATTAAATAGTTGACGTAGCGAGATCGTGCAAGTCAGTGCAGTGCATTATTATTGGCCCAGCGTAATCCATCCCACGTTCGTTCTCAGATCGACGATCGCATTCGAGAGTTGGGACCGCGACCACAGCATTTCGACATGAAAAAACATGCAATAGACACCAGGCAACATGCTCGGCAGAGCTCAGTTCGACTTTCCACTGGAATGATTGCTTCGCTGCTCAATGCAAGTGAGGACCACACAGAAGCAAAATAAAGTCGATGCCAAATGAGCGTGATGAAGACTGGAAATGTCTTATTACCTCGTCCTGAGAGTATTTCCGAAAGACAGCGTGCCAGAGGGTAGACATTTCCCGGAGTACACTTTCTAGACGAAGGCGCTGAACGCTTCATCGTCGTGAGTAACATTAAAAGGCAGTCCATAACGCCGGGTTTCCCGCCCAACTAGCGGGGGCTGTTCGATGCAATAACAAATAGCAGCAAGTCAAGGTTTCGAGGAGAAAAATGGCACTTTCGCGAAGAAAATTAAAAACAGGCTTGACTTAAGGGAAGTTCAAAAACCAAACGCGTCCCCAGGGCTGCCACCTGCCGGGCCTATTCAAGCCAGCTTGTTCTTCCCTCGCCCTGTTACTTCTTCTGGAACGCAAATGCTCGTTGCTCGTCGCCTTTTCCATGCGAACTCGAGCCCGGGTGCTCACCGCATCAATTCGGGCCCCGATGCTCGACCACCCAAACATTCATGATTATTCTTCCGCTGCCTCCGTTTGTGTATTCATAATGCTCGCCCGTCGCCGTTGCCATGTGTATTGGATGAGCGTTCGTTCGTTACTTTCATTCGACAGCTCACCGTATTGTCATCCACCTCAACCACCGCTTGTTGCCTCCACCGTGCCGATTCGAGCACGGCGTCCATTACTCTTGTCATGTCAACTTGAACTTGAGCACTTATTGGCTGCCTCACCGCGTCAGTTCGAGGCTGATCGCTTGCCCATGTACGAGGCCGCACGCCTATGGTGCCGTCACTATCGAGAAGCACGAACTAGAGCAATAGACTCGGGCGTCTAGATAAACGATGGGTGGAGGAAACGTGGCTGGAATCAATAAAGTCCGAAACACGAGGAGATGATCGATATCGATGAGGGCGACGTGAATGACGAAGCGTACGCACCTCTTCTTCCTCAACTTCCACCAGACACCTTACTCCCCTACCAACGATGACCGGTGCGTGCTGGAAGCGTGGGGCGTGCGTGTGCTGAGTGATTGGCAAGGGGATTCCGAATCCGTCGAAATCGATGCTGGCATGGGTGTACGTGCAATGGCGTATTTTGCGACTGGCGAATATCTCCTGAGCGGGGGCGACAACGGGGTCCAAGTGTGGCAGGGGAAACATATCGTGACAACGATGCAAGCGAAGACTGTTGTGTGTGTCGCGGTGTCCAAGGACGGCAGATGGATTGCTGCGGGGACATTCGGTGGCGAAGTCCTCGTCTGGGATGCGGAGACGCACAAACAAGTCTTCGAGCACAAGGATTACGGCATCATCAACGCCGTCGACTTCTCGCCGGACTCGACCAGACTCGTCCGCGGATCGGACAACGGCACGGCCATAGTTTTCGATCTGGGGACCCGCAAACAGATACAAACACTCCGACACGACCACTGTGTCCTCGCTGCAAAGTACTCGCCCCAAGGGGACCGCATCACGACAGCGACTGACGATGGACCTGTTCGAGTTTGGGACAGCAACGACGGGCGCTTGCTTGTCGACATTCGTGTCAAAGTGGTTCCATGGTTGAACAGTGGTCTCGTCTGGAACAACAACCATCTCTTTGTCGTATCCAAGGATGCCATCCAAGAACTCGACGTGTCCACAGGGTCAACACTCTCTCAATGGCCAGCCAAAAAAACCAACAGCTATTCATGCATTGCGCTACCAAATCATGGAGCATTCATCGTATATGCTACAAATCGCAGCGTCACCCTCTGGGACACCAAGACTCGGTCCGAGATTGGTCAAATCCAGCATCCTGAAAACATCCGTTCTATTGCCATATCACCAAATGACAGGTCGATTGCGATTGGAGGACAGTACGGGAAAGTCAGAATT
>JBBPUA010000869.1:0-11535 GCA_038094355.1 Afroboletus lepidellus | reverse complement strand
GCCCCTCCCCGCTCTCTCAAGGATCCACCTATACCACCACCACGCCGTCCCTGCCGTCGCCCCGCGCACAGGCCTCGCATGCCAGTGCGCATACAGACCGCCGTATATCCAGGGACGACTCGGACCTCGCGACCATGCTCGAAAACTCGGCCATCGGTCTCGGCGGCACCAGCGCCGTCAAGAGCGGCGGGCTCAAGGGCCGTCTGCGCCGCGCCCTCTCCCTCAATGCCGCGCAGGCGCTGCACGAAGAGGACGAGTCCGGTGCCAAGCAAAACGGCAGCGAAGCGCCCAGTCCTTCAGATCCCAACGACGCCGCCAGCACCCTCACCGCAGGCGCTGCCGCCGGAACCAGCGCCGCGGCGACCGCCACCACCACCAAGAAGAGATCGCGCGCCGCGTCCCTCTTCAACTCGCGTCTCAACGCGTCCACCGACAACATCTCCCTCTCTTCCACCATGTCCTCCGCCTCGGTCGTCATCCGCAAGATCGGCTCCATCGGCAAGCTCGCACGGCGGAATTCCCTCGCTGGCATCACGTCTCTGTTCAAGGACAAGAAGGACAAGGACAAGGACGGCGAGTCCGAACCCAGCTCGTCGGGAAAAAAGTCCAAGAAGCAAAAGGACGCCAAGGGTGCCGTTGCGCAGCCGACCATCTCGCACGCTGTCGCAGAGCTCGACAGGGGTAGCGGCTCGGGCAGCGATTGGTCCGACGCGAGCCTGAGCGGGCTCAGTCCTGCCGCCAAGCTTGCCCGCCAACACACCCTCAAGTCCAACGCCGAGGCCGCTGCCAGGGCGAAAGCCGCCGCCGAGCAGGCCCAGCAGGCCAAGGCCGCGTCGGGCCCCAACGGAAGCGGTGTCCCGGTGCCGTCGACGTGGGAAAAGAACACAACGTCCGCGAGAGGGGATTCGCTTGGTGCAGGTCGGAGGATCGCGGAGGACGGCTCACGGGTCGTGGTCGAGGACGATTCCGACTCGGGCAGCGAAAATGGGCATGGGTTGAGCTATAGTGCACCGCAAGGCCCAAGCCATATCCCGGACGACTGGGACGACGAGCCGTGGCCAGAGGAGGAAGACGACACCATTCGGATTGCGGTGGGATCGCCGCTCGACGACGACGAAGTGCTCGAGTGGGCCCAGTCCATGCGCAGGTCCATTGACAGATCAAGGGCCCCCGCCAAGGGGATCCTGAAAGGTGCGTCCCTGGCTCCGTTCTTACGTCGCCTCTGACAACCTTCAGGCGCCGACAATTACAAGCAAGACACGTATATCCCAGACCAGGCGGGCAGCCCGTCGTTTAATCGCATACGCTCCAATTCTTACAACTCGCATCCCGGATCGACGTCTGAGCTCGGTCCGTTGGCACGTATACCCTCTCCAGACCCGGACCATATCGACGGTCTGCACCGGCACGCGTCCCACGCGCATGCCGGCAACGCAGGAGGTAACCCACCCAGCCTCCCTGCTCTTTCGTTTACGTCTTCGTCTGACTCGTCGCCTTCGTCCGATTCAGACACAGGACGGTCTTCGCCCCACCATGGCTCGCTGTTTTCGCTGCCCAACTCGTCCGCGCCGGCGCTGTCGACGATCCCGACGGTTCCCGCAACGCTCACGCACCGTTCAACATCGATGGTCACCAAGAAGCTGGTGTTTGCAGACAGTCTGTCGGTATACGATACGTTTTCGTCGACGGTGTATGATCGGAGAAGCGAACCGGCCACCTGGAGTCGGCTAACGCCGGCCCTGGCGCAACGGATAAAGGAGGAACTAAATTCGTACAAGATGGAGGAGATGGAGGTGCACGCGTGCAGTCGGATGCAGTAAGTGTCGCACTCTCTTGGTGTGGCGTCCCCGCTGACGGGTCCGCAGTACCCAGTTCTTTATCTAGTGTGCTGTCGCATATCATCATTGGGCACTAGCCCCCTATATCACGTCTCCACGCCACGCTCCTAGTTTTCTTCTTCTCGACCTGGTGTTATAACGCGACTCTTTCTTTTTGACCACATGGCTTTTTCTTCTTGCACATACAGGGCGCTGCGCATTCCTGATGAGAAAGAGTCTGCCATACCACTTCTTTTATTCCCCAAACCCTTGTCATACCAAGCAATTATTTGACTCTTTCTGGTTTCTCTTTCTTCAGCCGACGGACGGGGGAGGTGACGAGGAGATCCTCTTTTTTTTTTTTTTTGAAAAAAAAAGCCCTAATTGTTTTGATCATGCTCCCACACTTTTCACAGATATCAAGACGCCAACCCTTTTTTTCGTATACCCCAGACGTAAGCTGTAATATTAACTGTTATTCAATGGTCGACGGCGCGTGGGGGGGCGGACGTTTTGGACTCTTTTTCCTTCTTTCCTGTCGGGGCGTGGTCGTAGACGGCGATGTGTTTCCTTCGTTCTGAATCATCGGACCTGATCCTCACTCTCTCTCTCACTTTTCAACGCAAATCCCTACATCTACGTACAATCTTTTTTTTTTTCGATGTATCCAATAACACCGTGCCCTGGTGCTGTGCGGTTCGGTTCGTGAGGGGGAAATTCTGAATCAGGTTCGCGTCGCACGAGCGTTTCGAGTCGGGATGACGCCAGCGACGTTATCATTACCGGCGTCCCCTTGGATACAGTTCGGGAGCGCTGGGGGTCGTATTTAGTGTGTGCGACCACAACCTTCACAATCAGGCTATAGTGCTACTCAGGAGGCCATCTCTTTCTACATATACTTGCCGAACTAGGTACTAGGTAGGGGATAGTGTCGTAATTTCAGTACTACCGTGCGCCTTGCAACTTTGGGCCCTTGGAACTGTATGCATTCCATGATCCCTACCAGCAGTCCAGCCCCTTGGAAATAAACTATGCATGCCCAGGATTAGACTATTACGATCCGACAACTCAAGCTTTGCCCCAACTGATAAGTCGCAACTCACTGATGGGTTACGAGTGTTTTGCAGTACAGTACGCGTGAATACACAAACCTGTGAAACCTATGATGTTTTCTGTGAGAACAACGCGGTGTGCGCCGTGTAACAACCACGCCATCACACAGCTCCGATGCTGTATATATTGTAGTGATCAATTGTACTCCCCGCCTGTTCTCAATTTTCGAATTCCAAGGCTCCACGCCCTTCACACTAGCATCAGTGCACGCAACACACACAAGCCTCTTCACGGCCCCACTTCTCGGGCCAGACGACGAACGGAAGCAAGCGCGACGCCATGGTCGACAAGGCCAATGAGGAACGCAAACTCACGAACTTGGGACACGCCGGTCCATCCCAGTCACGTCAGACGCCCAAGGACGACGCAACGATGTCACGCAACTTGAGGGTCGCGGCGTCGCGTCCTCCGTACGATCTGCTGTCACACCTCGCGCGACGAAGCAGCATGGCGAGCATCGCCAGGACGTCCGTCTTCAGCATTGCGCTGACAGACCCTCTCGAGGCGCTGCTCGGTGATACCGATGGCAGTGGGGTCGACGGTCGGCGAGCGAGCACGTATACCGTCGATGGGGCATGCTCTGAGGAAGATGGATTGGGTGATGAGATAAGTGACGGGCGGGGTCGAGGGTATATCGAACAGCGCATACAGATCATTGAAGAGTGGTTGCATACGCGGGAGGAAGAGCTGGTGAGGATGGCACAGGAATTGGCGAGGGAAGCGACGGAACTGAAACAGGAGAAAGGGGTCAGAAGGAGGAGAGTAGAAGAACAGAAACGCCAGGAGCCCCGGAGGTTGGAGGGACAGTCCAAAGATAGGGATGACGACGAAGCTGAGCGCAAGGATGTGGAGCTTTGGAGAAGAGAAGAACTTAATCGAAAGGAGAGTGAGGTTGCATTGAAAGACGAGGAGACGTGGAGGAGGGAGGAAGAGGTGAAAAGGAAAGAACATGAATTGAGGAAAAGGGAAGAGGACATCAATCGAAGGGAGGTTGCGCAAAAGGGCACTAAACCGACCATCTCGCTTGCAAAACTCGACAGTGGCAGCGGCTCAGGCGATTGGTCCGACGCGAGCGGGTTCAGTCCCGCTGCCGAGGCGAGAGGTGCCGCCACGTGGAAAAAGAATACGACGCCTGGTCCAGGTCGGAGGGCCGCAGACTCGGGCAGCGAAAACGGGCATGGGTCGGGCGCACCGCAAGGCCAGAGCCTCTCTGCACACATAGATTTGGAGCTCTGTGCCGTTGCAGAACCGCTTTCTCCCGCTGTTTCACATGCGCGTAGTATCGCTGAAGAGCAAGAGGCTGTGGGGGTTGCGTTGGATGACTGCTTTGATGACTACCTCGACGCCAACGTCAAACCCTGGCATCGTATCTCGGAGGGCCGGGACAGCGACAAGTCGGCGTCGCCAGAGCAGGAAGACGACAACATTCGGGTAGGATCGCTGGTGGATGACGATGAAGTGCTCGAGTGGGCCAAGTCGACGCGGAGGTCCGTTGACAGACCATCAAGCCTAGCCCCCGCCAAAGGGATCCTGAAGGGTACGTCCTTGGCGCAGTTCTTACGTCGTCTCTGACACTCCAGACGCCAACAATTACAAGCAAGACGCGTATATCCCAGACCAGGCGGGGCCCGGGTCGTCTGAGCTTGGTCCATTGGCGCGTATACCCTCTCCAGACCCGGATGATATTGACGACCTGCACCGACACGCGTCCCACGCGCATGCCGAGTTTTCGCTGCCCAACTCGTCTGCCCCGATCTTGCACCATTCAATGTCGACGGTTACCAAAAGGTGTTTGCACCCAGTCTATCGGTGCACAATATGTTTTCGTCAATGGTGTATGATCGGAGGAGCGAACTGGCTGATACCTGGAATCAGATGACACCGGCTCTGGCGCAACAGATAAAGGAAGAACTGAATTCGTACAAGATAGAGGAGATGGAGGTGCACGCGTACAGTCGGATGCAGTGAGTGTCGTGTTCTTGGTGTCGGGTTGCAGCGCCTGAACAGCCCCGCAGTACCCGGCTCTTCATCTAGTGGGCTGTCGCACATCGTCCCCACGCTACGCCCATCTGTCTTAAGCTGACGAGGTGATCCTTCTTGAAAAAAGCCCTAATTATGTTGATCATACTCCCATACCTTTCTTTCCACTTGTAACATCGATCATTATTTGCTTAGGGGCGGTGGACCGGTGGTAGATGGCGATGTGGTGGATTTTCGGACCTGACTCACTCTCCTTTCGAACGCAAGTACGGTACTTTTTTTTGTTCGACGTGTCCAATGCGTGCCCCGGTGCTATGCGGTTCGGTTCGTGGAGGGTAAGCTCTGAACCAGGTTCACGTCGAGCGAGACGTTTCGAGTTAGGGATGACGCCAGCGACGTTATCGTTATCGGTGTCCCCTTGGATATGCAAGTTGACGTATCCAGGGCGGATCCAGTTCGGGAGCGCGGGTTGCATTTGGTGTGGCGCCCACCACTTGCAATGGTGTCCATGGTTCACGGGACTGATGGTGGCTTGCTCGGATGTACGTTTGGCAGATGAGATGTCAGATCGTTGCATTCTCGTCATAAGTACAATGTCATCCAGTCGTGTGCCGAACGCGATCCGAAGTGTTCTGAGCTTCGGGCGTCCCAGCTCGTGGACCCGACGGATGCCATCTGACCAAAGCTCCACCCTTCCATGGCATCGCGCGTCGTGCTCGCCTCCCTACTCCGTCGGCATCTCCACTGCCACCTCGGTACACGCCCCGATCGCCCGCGCCCACAACGCACACCCCTCCAACGTCCCCCGGTCCCCGAGCATGATGACACCCAATCTCGCCCGGGTCCACGCGACGTTGAGCCGCCGCGCGTCCTCGACGAACCCAAGATCCCTCGTTGCGTTACACGCACGCTCGAAAACACCACCACGTCCGCCTCGCGCCCCTGGAACGCGTCGACCGTCGCGCAAGTCACCCCGGTCGAGGCCGGCAGGGCAGCGCGGAGGAGGGCGACTTGGTTGGCGTAGGGGGAGAGGGCGGCGATGGAGAGTGGCGGGTCGGTCTGGAGGAGCGCAACGACGCGCACGGCGAGCGCTACTTGGCCCTCGTTTCCCTTGGACGCGCTCCCGACTGTTTCCTCCGTCGCGCATTGCACGAATGCTGTTGGGACGAGACGCCCTTCTGGCCCGACACGCGCCCAGGGAAAGGCCGTTGCGCCGAGGCGCGCGAGGACCGGGGCGCTGTCGGCCATGTGCGAGCGGAGCTCCCCGTGGTAAAATTCCGTCGAGGGAAACCGGGCGAGCTCGCTCGGGAAGCGATATTGAACCTAGATTCCCATGTCACGCGGACCATGAGGCAAAAAAAAGCGAAGGGAAACGCACGTTGAGCATCGTCTTGACCATGCCCGAGTGCGCAGGCGACGTGTACAGCCGCTCAAGGAGGGACACGTCGTACGTGAGCGCTTTGCCCATGGGTTTCACCGTTGGCCGCAGTTGCACGCTGACGATCCCATTAGTGTCTCCGTGCCGGAAGTAAGGGTCCCACGCACTGATCGCCGACAAGCACGGCTCGCCTGGATCCCTTAACGAGTGGGATGAGTGCACAGGGCTCCGTGATCTGGGACGCCTCGTCGATCAGTACCGTGTCAAAGTCGACTTTACGCAGTGTTCCAAGCCCCGCGCCCGCACACGTTGTGAACGCGATGCGCGCTGCGTTGACGCGTTGTTGCGCCTGTCGTTGCAAGCGACTATTTTCGTGCAGATCCCCGCCCACCCGCGCGTCGATCGTGTAGCTCTGGAGGGCCTTGTTTACCTTGGAATGGTCTGTCGCAACGCGCAGGACGAGATCGTCGGAGAGGAGCCGGTCTTGACGGTTGAGCTCGAGGAAACGCTCCAGAACGTTGTCAACGGCTGACGGATGGCTTTCAAGACCGCTTTCTGACATGGGCGGACAGACGCACCATTGTGGGTAGAGGCCGTCATGAGAATCTTGCAGCTGGGAAATTTGCGCAAGAGGTAGCGGAGGATCTGGGCGACAACCGTCGTCTTTCCGGTCCCTACAGCCAGTTAGGTCGATTCTGGCTCGCAAACGCAGGAACTTTGCCTGGTGGACCCCAGATCAATGACAAGGGAGCTAAACTGGACCTGATCGCAGCGATTTGGCTCGGATTCATCGATTCTGTGCCGACAAGTTCATCTTCCTCCTCAGTAGGGTCAATGATAGTTTCAGAGGTACGGGGTGGTGGCTTGACGATCATGTCATAGATGCTACAACATTCGTAGGACTCTTCCCACAATCTCGTCACCGCGTCCATCATCGCCCTCGCCGTCGCTTGTCAAGTCAGTACCATACCAAGATACAAGGAACGAGACATACCGAGACTTCCGGCATCGAATATCCGCCATTGCATCACCGCAAATTCAGGCGGAAGCGGGTGGAACAGCTCGACCGTGATTTCTCCCCGAGAAGCCTTGGTCACCACACCGTCCACGACGGCGCGGTCGACAAACGCATTATCCGGGTCGGATACACAATGCAGTCGTACGTGCGAATGAAGTCGAATCGGCACGGACAAGTCGACTCGGAAATGCACGTCGATGCGTCCCTCTCCATTCTCGCCTTGGACGAGCCTGAGGACCGGGTACGCCGCCTTGCCATGACGCGGTCTCCCCGCGTCGTCGCAGGGACACGTGTCCGCCGCTTCCTCGGCGCAGTCAAACGCGATGACGAGCGCGTGTGTATGGTGGTACGCCGTGGCGGGGGAATGCTCTCTGGACGCCGCCGTCGACTCGTGCAACACGAGGAGCGTCTCTTGGAGGAGGGTCTTGGGGCGGATGCTCAGCGCTGCGAGCATGAGGAGCTCAACATATGCGTTTGTCTCCGTGTCGTTGATAGACTGCGCCAGCTTTTCGAGCGCGACGAGGGTGGCGACGCCCAGCGCATTTGCGGCACGGAGGATGGCTCGGAGGATGGGAATTTTGAGGTTTGCCAATTGCTCGTGAAGCAAGAGGGCCTCGGTCGGTGGGTACGCCTTTAACAATACGTACACCAGTGCGGGGTTTTTGTCGAGACAGGCACCAATCATGTCCATCATGAACGGCTGTAGCGTGACCACGAGTTCGAACGTCCAGTAGAGCTCGTTGTCGGCACGGTGCTGGAGGGCAAACATCACCAAGGTCTGTAATTGCTCAGGTTGGAGGTCGGACAAGAGCTCCTTGAAGGTCGTCTCCGACGCCCGCGGCACGAATAGATGCTTGATCCATTCAGGGTGTGCCGACCAGTCGACGTCACGGATGGATTTGATATTATATGGAATCAGCTCTCTGGTAAAGCGGCCAACATACTCCTCGGTCTGCACGCTGATATGCCATTAGCAAATACGTTCCAAGAATGGGTTTCGTCACTCACTGCTCCAAATACATGTCGAATAGTTGATGGGCGACCCTGTCTCTATTAGAAATAACATGTATTTCTATCGAGGTCACTGGCGCCTTGTTTAGTCGTCCTAATTGCTAAAGAGGACTTTGAACGGTCGCGCCCAATTCAATATAAGGTGACGCACCTGTCCCACTCGCTTGGATATCTTTTGCAAGGCAATGCTAGCGATGACATCTTGGTTGGTCTCGCGGGAGCGCGCAATGAAGACAAATGTGTCCGCCAGGTTCTTATTGTAGAGTTGCAAGTTACCATCGCTGCAATGAAGCCTGTACCCTGCCGTGCAAGGGCGATAAACAGACATAGCTTCGGTGGCCTTGGGCATAAAAGAGCACACGACGACGTTTTCGTCGACCTCTGGGTCTTCGTCCCAGAGCGTCACCCCTTTGATGAAGATCCCGACTGCGAATCGATCGTCCGTCTAGAAAGAGTCATTTATACGTAGAAGAATCTCTTGACAGAAAACGCACCTTGAGGATGAGCAACTTTCGCGTAAACTGTTCAAACGCGATCCGCAAGTACTGGAAGAACGTCGCGGTCGTCTTTTCCTTTGAGGTGTACAGCCGCTGCATCGACAAGGGGCGATTTAGCTGGCGCTGCTGGAGCTCACGCATAGAGAGTATGTCCGACGTCAACAGCGAGTTCCACATCCGCTGTTCTTCGCTCGGAGTCATCCCGAGCGTCGTGCTGATGACGTGCTTTTCGTGCGCGGCGAGTGCGCCAACGTCGAGGTGCGCCACGTACGGCTTGAGCGCATCCAACCGCATTGAAAACCGGCGTGCAAACGCCACGCCTAGGTTGAACAGCTCGTACTCGGACACGGCCGTTGGCTTGCGCTGGAACAGCTGCGCTAGCACGTCTTCAGCCTCGTCCGGCGAGGTCGTCGTCGGATCGAGGGCGCGGGCGATCCGCTCGGTGAACCGTGCGTGGAATTTCTTGGCGGCGTCCGCGAGGACGTCCAACACGAACGGGCCCTCCCCAGTGGGAGGTTTACGCAGCCGTTCAGGGATCCGGACCCGTGCGCCATCGACCGACTGCGAATGCAATGCGTTGAGCTCTTGACATTCTGGGCTCATCGCGCCCTTTGGGCTGCCACGAATCCATTGCTGGTGTAGTTTGGTGATTTGGGCGAGACCGACACTATTGGGCGTTCGTCAGACAACATTGAACTGTGGTACGACAGTGAAGTGACTTGCTTGTTGTACATGGCAAAGTGAGCAGCTAGGTCTTGTCTCGTGACATTCCCGCCCGGACGTTCCTTGTTCGGTGGATAGTCGTATGACTAGATGGTATACAATGCTTATGTTGCATTCCCTGTGCTAACTTGCCAAGTCGTACTCACTTCGTGAACACGAGGAGGCACAATATCCGGGTCCCAGCATACGAAGAACTTGTCACCTAAGATCTGGGCTTGGATCGGTTGATAAGTAAAAGCTTAGACGAACATACCATCCAGGTCACCTCCACTGCTCATCGCCGGCGCAGCCTGATGCTTCGGCTTTGCAACAGAAGCGAAGACGATGCAATCAACAAGATGGTCCAAGCTAGGATGTGCGACAGCACGCAACTTCAGGCAATCACCTGCGGAACGTTCAGATGACAAGCCAGCAGCGACATGGCGACATACCCGGATGGAGACACGGATTTCGGACCACGAGGACGTCACCATTGATTGGTGTCGTGGCACCCTTTTGCGAAGTGATTCGGATATGAACTTGGCCTTCTTTGAGAACTTTGAAAGGATCGCAAACACCGTACAGGAGACGGGATTTATGGATGATCATTCTTGCCCTAGGTTTTTCGTTCTTCAGGAATTGCGATACCTCTGACATTTGGACTTTTCGGATCTGAGCACTGACTGTAGGGTCGTCCAAACCGTTTAAAAGGACACGTTCCGTAAGATCGTACTGGTCGAGACATGAGACGAAATCTACCGCCTTTACCACGTCGGTAGATGCTTTCTCGATCCATTCCAAGTATGCCTCCTGTTTCGTGACCAATTTTTCGTTGGTAACACCGAGACTCGAGAGAAGAACGATGATGTCGTTGTTCAAACGCCCAAAGGCATAGGGTTTCGAATATCCAACGACGGAAAACGAATGATCGTGTGTTGTCGTAAATTTCTTCATGCTCTTCCGAAACTTGGCAAGGTATTTTTTCTCCTTGTCCATTTCCGGATGTATCATGAGGACGCCTTTGTACCCCAAGTAACTAAGAAAGGTAGCATGAGCTCTAGATTTCCGCTACGAACAATAAGGTACCGGATTTGAAGCACGGTTGGGACATAGCGCTGGTTCCGGAAAATAATCCGCTTTGCTCTACTGACTTGGATAGCCCAATTCCTTGCCATGAGCCCACATCCATCGGAGAAGACGGTGTCTGAATTCTCGATATCATCGATATCGGCGGTCCATTTCGGATCCAATTTAATATCAAGCTCTGCAGCAGAGAACAAGAGACCAATGCGTTTGGCCCCTAAGTGTGGTGGTGAGACGAATAATACAAGGCAATGAAATGTTTACGTTTTGCCGCATTCATGATCCGTCCAAAATCGCCCAGTATGGAGATCCGTTCGTCCAGTTCCGTATCGCTATTTGCTTCACGCATAAAGCACGTCCTACTCCGCTATGGAAAGCATGAGGTTCCGCGGCTAGGTATTTGCGTACCACTCACCAGTTGGCTATTGCTATGATGGTAAAATCGATACTGAACACCATTGATGAATACTCCAGCCCTCATCATCCGAGTGATATATTCTGCAGTGATTCGCAGACCACCTTCTGAAAACCGTAATTTCTCGAAGGAGACCAGAAGGAATTTCGCGGAATCGTCACTTCTGAGGATGCGATTACTCGGAAACTGAGAGATATCCAGAGTGATCGCCTCTGCAGTGAACTTGATAAACTTGCCATAGATGTTTTCATTGTTTCGTCTCCGCGGTGGGACAAGTTGGTTGTTTGGGACAGTGAAACGCCACGAATCCTGGTCTTGAGGAGGATTTTCAAGTAAGGTGAACATAGACTGAACCGGCCGCGAGACGTTTCTTAGAAAGTGCACGGCGAGGAAATGGTCGAGGTTTGATGGAAAGATATGGATGTCGAAGTTCTAGGCTTCCCAGACGCATTTGGGAAGGTGCAACCAGTAGTAAACGCCAACTATCATTCGCACCCAAGCAACGGTATTCCACATCATTC
>JBBPUA010000868.1:0-11560 GCA_038094355.1 Afroboletus lepidellus | reverse complement strand
CAGGTTCAACCGGTTGAGACTTGTATTCTAGGAGATGGCACCAGGTGGCCGGCTGAGGAAGAGATGATGAGCATCAAAGGAGCGCAGAACAATCCAGTTTAATAGACATGGAGTGCTCGGCTCGGCGCTGATCTCCGTGTCCACTTCCCACCACAGCTATGTAAATTGAATGATGAATAGGCACTGCGAGCTCCGGGTTTGCACCACTCACCGGAAATGTTTAGTTTGGATGTTGCCCCAAACAAAAGCCTCCGCTAGGAAGTGGCCGCATGAGTGCGCAACCAATAAAAGCAAGGGCTGGGACAATTGGCATGGTCTCGGTGAAACACAGGATAGCCTAAGGCAGTACAACTAGTGTCGTGATCGATGCCGACCAGCGGACTGACCTCACGTGACCTCACGTGGGGCTTCGAATTATGAGGGCGACACAAGCAAGGTATCACTCGTTCCTCATTGTTTTAAACGATCTAGGTCATCTCTATGTTCCATTGCTAATGAAATATGACAACCAATGACGACCTATTCGCATTCCATAATACAAGTCGTCTTGATCACGCGCTTGTAGTATCCAACCGCAACGCTCTCTAGCCAGTGGGGTTTGGAGGACCGCCATCGATAGACATACTCATCGCATTCTCAATACCCCGCGACACAGAAGAGTCGGATTCGACTGTCCGTGCGCCAGCGCTAAGGCGAGGTCCATCGTTCCAATTTCTTCTCCATAATAGTAGTTCTTACGCAGGTTGAACGTGATGCGCGATGCGAGCACGCTGTGCAGCGCAATCTGTGGTCTATGAGGGGGTAGACGTAGAGTAAAATACGCGGCGAGCTTGACACAGGTCCACGCACATGTCCAAGAGGGCGCTGAATTGTAACTGAGAACAACTGAACGCTGTCGCTAGCATTTTCCCGAAATGTGCTTACCGGAAGTGTACCATCGATAACGACATTCACAAACGTGATGACTTTCCTAGCAGATAAGTCATGGGTTTGTCGGGCTAAGGCTTCACTTACGAATGATACACAGGATGTAGAGCATGGCATCCCGGTAGACCGTGCGCACAAGGTTGGCTTTCACTTTTCGATATGTATGGAATTGCTTGTATGCCGTCAAAAATACAATAGTAGCACTTTGAATGTCACACGTGGCACAATTAAATAGACACAATGAGTCACTCACCTGTTTCGAAGACCAATAGAAATAAATATACAAAAACGCCATGTCGAGAGCCAATGAAAGGACA
The DNA here is from genome assembly GCA_038094355.1 of Afroboletus lepidellus. Lineage (NCBI taxonomy): Eukaryota > Fungi > Basidiomycota > Agaricomycetes > Boletales > Boletaceae > Afroboletus > Afroboletus lepidellus. Next base: position 10,316 of record JBBPUA010000868.1, on the reverse strand, counting down.
GCCCGGGCGCACGTGGCCTTACACAAACCCATGAATTGAGAGAAAACCATTCAAATCGATATATACGACCTTACCTTTACGGGTGACATTGAATGTAACTGCTCCAGCGATTGTAACCTACCACCATGACATCGTCGAGATACTCAGAACAGAAAAGAGACCACTCACGGTAGCGTACGCAAGTAGGCCATATAACACCCGTTTGTTGCCCTGCCAGAAAGCGTACGTGCGAAGAATGAGAAGCACTACACAACAAACAAACGACATTCGCACAATGCTCAGGGGGGAAAGTGAAAGGGCTGACATTCTGCGGCAATAATGCCCAATATATGAATAACTATTAAAAAGACACGTTAACTTGTTACTGAGAGCATCGGTAAACCATCTACCCACTGTTCTCCTCCAAACTCGGTTGACATGGCTACCAGCACATATAAGTTGGCATCCGATGACGGCGTTCGTGAAATACCTGTGAAGCTGAGCGCAGCGCAGCTTCCAGTAAAGGGTCATTAATAGATATATGCGGCATTTTCGTGACATGTTCACCATATGCAGTCATTCCCATACCCATGAAAGGCAGATACCTTGATACCGTGAAGATGAACCGGGTCACATCCCAGCTGCGACCCCACACCAATCGTACCTAATGGGAGATCAGCTCAACATGAAAGTTCGAGTGCGGCAACATACTTCGTCCTCGAGTGTGATCGCATAGTCAAATATCTACAAGAGCGCAACTGCGTCAGAGTTGTCCCCCACTTTGACTCATTTTTCTTACTAGAATGGCCATGCCAGCCACTAGGCAGTATCAACATGTGAGCACAGCACCACCCGAACAAGTGCGAGCACTTGCAAAAGGAAATTGAACGTACCGTTGAAATACTGTCAGTAGCACAACCTGAATCAGCACTCATCGAGGAAAAGAGTACGCAAAACTATTTCAGCAGAAAACCAACCTTGGTGACCTGTAGTCCAGCCACTTCGGATGCAGTCATGGTGATCAACATGTCTTGCTCAGGTTCGACTGGCTGAGACTTGTCTTCTAGGAGATGGTGCCGGCCCGCCGACTAGGGAAGGGATGGTAAGCAGCAAAGCAGCGCAGGTCAATTTCAGGCTGGTTTAATAGACATGGAATGTCTGGCTCGGCGCTAATCTCCGTGATTCTCGTGATCTGCTGTGTACTTCCCATCATAACATTGTAGATTTAATAATGAACAGGCAAGCGAGCTTCAGGTTTACACCACTCAGGCTTACCGGAGAGGTTGGTAGCTTGGACGTTGCTTCCCAGCGAAAGTTTCCGCTGGGAAATGGCTACCCAAGTGCGCAACTAATAGGAGCAAGGGTTGGCACGGTTAATAATGGCTAGCATGATCAAGGCGGCGTGATCGTGATGCAACAGTGATAGCACACTGGAGAACCAAGTTCAACTAAATCAGAACCACGTGACCTCATATATTTGCCCGAGCGAAACTTTCCCTATTAAGGCGCCATCTTTCAAAGGCGGTGATTCGCAGGACGGCCCTCGACGAGGCCATTATCCTCTGGGTACCCACATCGATCTACCTCCATGAGTACCGTTGCATGTTGAGGCACGATAATGGACCTTAACACATAATTAGCCATTGACCTCGGCAGCACTTGATTTCCGTCTGCTGTCGGACCCTGATCGATCAGTCGTTGATCAACCTCGCAGCTTATCTCCAGAAGCGGATCGCAGACGCGCGCGATATTAACGAGGCCGTCGAGAAGCCTCGAAGCTTTGGTCGCCAGTGCACCCAGACCCCTCCGAATCATTGCAATGCCTCTCATGCTGCTTGCGTTCTGAGGCGGAGGAACAAGGTGATATTTCGGTTGAGCCAATCTCCAGACGCATGCACCACAATCTTCAGCCAATGGCGATGGTTGAGTTACTCTAGACAACATCCATGGATCACGCATTTGGATGTGACTGCCGAATTATGTCGACTGCCTTAGGAAGGGTCAACAGAATTTCGCTGATCTCTATATCTCGTCGTATACCCAGACACAGACTGCCCTCCGTGCGAGGCGGCGCAGTCAGTTGGACGGTCTGAACTTTATGACAGAAAAGGTTTGTTGCTGTGGCCTATGAACGATGTAATATTTGGACTGCTCGCGCCGAACTACATGGATGATGGGATGACGTCACGAATGCGCTGTGGCCCAGTGATCACGTAAGTGTTACAGCACATCACCAGCTGTTGCCACCGACTTGCCACCGCCAGTGATGGTCGGGCGCGGCGCGATGGATTCTTCCACTGCAAAATTACCCCTCTCTCCTTCGATTTTGCAAGCTCACATCTTGCTTGTGGCCAGTTACCGTTTTCCAATGACACGACTGTAATACGCCGCTGTGGACTTCAAGCCTTCAAACTAACTTGACCTCCGACACAGTAGTAACTTTTGATTATGGGCGCGCGTCCGACGGCGTGGTTATATCCTTGTCAAGGGCTTTTAACAAGCGAAAACAGCTTCTTTTGTCCTGTGATACATGAAATGACTACCAACAGATGAGTCACATTGCGCAAGATGCTGCGCGCTGCGCACCTTGGAAATATGCGATGGCAAACAGACAAGGAAGAGAGCTTTTGGCGGGGATCGACGACCGTGCGTCCTCTTTCTGCAAATGTGGCGCTTTCCGGCCTGATGGGTTGCTATTCCAAATGGTACGCATTGCCTCCGCAAGGAGATTGGACATGTCCCAGCTTCAAAATATTTCCTTATAGGCGTGCCATTAGATGAGTAATGAACACTAGAAATGCGCAGCAAGACCTGCAACTCTATTTGGACCAGTGTTCTGCTCTTTGCCAACTTTGCCGGTGATACAACCATCATTAGGACTCCACGAGGCGATGGCCTCCATAATTGTGGTGGGGCCCAAGTTGGATGGAACATTGTCATGGCTGCGGATTTCGAATTTCTGTGCCTTGACTTTGAACGAGGTAATCCCGGCTGACATGATTTATAGCCCATCTCAGGATGTATAAGAGCTCCAACGCAGCAAACAATTTCCTTCAAGTTCCCCAAAGCCTTTGATATTCTTCCTCCGTCTACTTCTTCGTCTCACTTGTTCACGCACTCTCCATAATCATGCGCGTTACTCCGCTGCTCGTCGCCTTTATTTCCCTCGGCGTTGCTTCTGCTGGGGCTATCCCAGATACAGGCGCTGGTCAAAACACAACCCAGGGTAGTCCCAGCGCCTCGGGCTTCCCTAGCGGCACCTCGCTCTACTCTATCCCGGGCAGCGTCCATGCTTCCCACACCGGTAGCGGATCACCCACCACCCATTCGCTGCACCCAACGTCGCGCGGGGCTCAGCTCGCCGGTAGTCATTCCGGCGTCCCTACCGGATCAGACCACCGCACCCGGAGTGCTCACAGTCACCATCACGCGTCGTCCTCCCCTGGCGCTCGCCCGACGGACAGCCATTCGCGCTCTGCCCACCCTCACACCGCCATCGCGAACGGTACCTATACGCCGCATTCGACGCGGCCGGCCACGGCTTCGCAGCCGTACGGTTCGGGCTTCCCCTCTGGGGCTGCGAACCATTCTGTGCCGAACGCTAGCCACACTCGCAGTGCCTACCCGAGCAACTTCCCCGGGAACGGGTCTGGTTTGCCGTCCAATGCTTCTTTCCACCCCACCCCGACCACAAGCTATGCCCCTTGAGGGCCCGCGGCTGTGAGAGAGCACCTACTGGCTCTTGGCTCCAGCACGGAGTATCTAAGCAATGATACCGATGGCAGGATCACAAGGACATACGCTAGAATAGATAGTTTGCCGAATGGGCGAATGGACCTTTATGCTACGCTGTGATAGTTGAAGCTGCGGACCATCATGAATTATTCCTTCTTTGATATATTTTGATCTCGCGTTGGTGTAAAGATGCATTTTAATATAGATCGTGCTATTCCCATTGCGGGAGAAGGCAGTCCGTGCAACAAACCCCTCATACAGCCTCTGTCGAACAAACCTTTCTCATGCATCAGAAAACGGCTTCGGATGATCGTCACCAAGGTAAGCGGGTAAAGAATCTGCCGCAACGCGTCGATGCTTTCGAGAAAACTCGACCGCGGTGTCCACGCGCGTGTCCTCGGTGCGAACAACGCTGATACGAAGGGGTATTATGGGTGGAAGCTGATCATCCTTCCTACTCAGTATCGCATGCTGCGCGATGATGAGCAATGGCGCCATGGTCTGGTCCAAACCTGGATCAGTTGCCTCGTCACATGTGATACGTGACTCACAGTAGCCTGCGTGGTGAGCCCGACCCCGGCGATGCCCACCGGATGTCGAATGGCATGCAGGATCAACATAGCGAGCGTGCATACCGTCACCAAGGCGCCGCACTCCACGACAAGAACGAGGGTCGATTTATATTTGGACAGCCCAAGGATGGTTTTCGCTTTTTGTCGCGCAGACCAGATGCGCAGACAGATCAGGATCGTTGCGGATACGTTGACGGCCACAATGAGCGACCATGTTATTAGGCCGAACGCGTGCTGACGACTGGCGTCAACATGTGTCGTCGCGGAGCCTTTGGCGGTGGCTCCGGCAAAAGCTAGAATGGAATGAATGTGCATCCAGGGCTTGAGTGTTATCGCTTACCCATTTCCAAGGTCAGAAGGAAGATCTAAGTGGATGTAGTCAAAGCTATACCACCCACTCTGGACAACTAGCCGACACACCGTTGGGATGCAAACCTTGAAGTTGCTATTATATAGAACATAGATGCGCCAAATCTTGATCGCCCGCTGTGAGTCAGGCGATAGAGTTAAGAAAATCACACGAACGAGTAACGATCCTTCGATAGCATTCTGACGTACGAATTAGACCGATCAGCATGGTAATGAACGACAAAAAAAGGGTGACTTACATTGATGATATATATAATATAGCATGGCAGGGCGAATATACTGAGTTGCATAAAATAATGCCCAGGGTCGTCCGCGTGAAACGTATATGCGATACTGAGATAAGCAATGAAAAGGACCGATTGCGTCAGGCACAGGCTGAACTGCAAAGCGCTCAGAAACAACAGGAGTCTGGAGAAGATGTCGTGAGAGGACATCGCATGATCGAACGACTCGGATGACAGTACTTGCCTACGAATCCAGGATCTTTGACCCCATAACACGTAGACGCAGAAGCAAAACAAGACACAGCTACATGGTTGCAGGTGCAGGTCAACGTTCTGCGCTATTCACGTCAAGTACGGTACTGCCTACTTCATGCCTATTTCAATGCATCGTCAGGCCGTATGGACGCATGACGCGCACTCAAAGTACGCACCCGTTAAGACGACCGAAATTGCTGTCAAAAGTAAGTACATTCGGGCTAAGATGTGGGACATGATCAGATCAATATCAAATGAAATTCATCCCCGGTACTTCATCGAGCAAACGGCAGTGGTCCTTGTTGGAGGTAAGTGAGCTTGTAGTTATGGTTTCGGTCATAGAAGGGTGAGCCACCCCCTGTAAAATTTTTTGTTTGCTCCGAGTCAGCAAATTTCAAACCAGGAACCGAGCTTCGAAAGTCGGTCTCGTAGAGCCACGACGAACACGAGAGCTATTCCACATGCCAGTGTAACAGCTGAAAAACTCGCCCATTGAGCGAGATTCAGAGAAAATAGGGCGCAAAGCAGTACGAGGACTACCAGTGCCATACACGTCATCACGTCTGATCCGACCAATTCTCGTGGTCCTACCATGTTTGCTCCGCAAGCGAACAAATGTTCACGGGTTTCGTGGATTAGTCGGATCCGGGCTCTGTCCGCATCATCTTAGGCACAGACACAGCGGCCGCCGGGCTAGGGCGTTCTCGGACCAACATTCCATGTCGTACGATAACCAGGAGTTGAGACGCGATCTACGGGATAGAGCGATTAATCATGGCGCCAAAGCGAATGGATACCCACTGCAATCTCGGTGGCGATCCCGTTGCTAGCAAGAGCATAGAAAAAATTGCAAGCATAGAGAATCATCTTCGCCACGCTGCACGCGGTGATTAATGTATTGCACTCTACCAGGACGATGACGATTGATTTGTATGGGGAGGGGCTCAGGGCGGTATGCGTTCTCTTTTGTGCAATGCAGAGTCGGACGCAGACTGAGATTGCCACGTAGACATTTAACACCGCGATGAGCACCCATAGCAACTGGTGGACAACATTGTAACGTGACACGATGACCGGCGTTGTTGCAGATTTGTGAATATTTAATGCGCCAACACCTAAAGTCGTGTTAGGCATCGGCACATAAATAAGTAGATCGCATACATATTTGTGCGATCCAAACCACAAACTGGAAGTGGCTGCGTCAGTAATCGTGGCTGCTCCAAAAATCGAAGACGACTGACTGCAGGGATGCAGATCCCGATTTTATACTCGTACAAGACGTTGAGGCGCCAGATCTGTTCAAGTTCTTCGTTGCAGAACAAGGCACAGAAAGACACGAGAGGTACACACCGACAAGATTCCCGTACTAATATACTACCAGGGAGCAAACCTAATCAGTAGCCAAAGGATAAGCAAGGGTAAGCAAGCTCACGGTTATGTTGAATATAACGACGCCTGCCACGATATAACCATTGATATACTGCAAGTATGGCTGAAGGTTACCGTTGCGGATTGTGAAGACGATGAAGTAAAAGATTGTATGGAGAAGCATTTGCGTCATGCCCAGCAGAAATTGTATGATGTTGATCACCAAAAGTACCCTATGATCAGCATCGTCAGTTTCAGCGCGGCAGCAACCTGTCGACGATGTCGTTATTACCTGGAGGAGGTACGTGTCTGTCCGCAGAGTACGTGGACACAGAAGGCAAATAGAACACAACTAGATCGTCACGTCAGCAAGTTTTGTGCTGATCGAAGTGAGACCTACTTGATGCCTGTGATGTCGTCAGCGGAAACTGGAGTGTCGCAAAAACTTTATGGTTGCGCACCAAAGAAGAAGCCCTCGATGTTGTACGTCGTGATGAGCGTGTATGGAAGAGCGTAAAGCATAATCGACAAGCAATAGGGATGATCGGATACCGTCTCATTGCGAGACGGAAAGGCGAAATTATGCTACCACCTCAGGGCACGGTTGATAATGATGGAGCGCGACCGCGTTTATGGGTGGCTGTGTAATGATTATGTAAAACCAAGCACGCCGATGCCCCTACGTCTGTTTCGCGTGCAGTGATCGGTTATATATACAACTCTGAAGCCAACTCCTAAACTAACGCCAAACATTCGACAATCGGCGACGAAGAAGTTTGAGAAACCGCTCACTTAACCCTCCTGAACACGACCTTGGAACGATGATCAGGCAGGAACCACGTCGCAAACTGCACAGCTTGCGGACGCATCGCGTCATCCTCCGACTTGATATCATACACCACGATGACGTGCGCCAACATCGTCCCCAACTCACTCACAGCGAAAAACGGCGCGGACTGGCAACACGGTCAATGCGCAATCCGTCCTTAAAAGATGCAAATGCACACCATGCCTATCGGCCATGTCCAAAGGGTAAATAGTGAGTACCTGTCGATGCGTATCAATCCTTCAGAGCTCCGTCGTCTTGTCCGATCGGGTGGGCAACTCAAAAGGCCCGAATATAAGAGGGTTTCATAGACCACTTCGCTGCAGTGGACACTCCGAGCATATGTGGGAATCGTGGTTCCTTTTGGTATAAATGTTCCGTCTGAGAGCGTGAGGTCCTTCAGCACCTTACGCTGCAGAGTCACTAACGGGCTAGATCATGAGTCAGAAAAGGCAGACACGCGAGATGGGTCCTGGGAGAGTACCACAGTTAAGTGTTCCAATACGTAGGCACGCTTTGAGGAAGCTGTCCGCTTTGTCCATCTTGGCTATGGCGGACTGTGACCAGCCTTCGCTTTCAATAATGCCTTCGACCTCCTTGCAATGGGGTTGAAAATACTGCCCCGAGGCACAGCAACTATAAAATGGGATCGAATCGGCGACGTCGATGTGAAAAACGAAGGGAGACGCACGAATTTATCCTGGGGTTGCACATAGTCCGTCTCGTCAAACGGCATCGACGTCGGGGCGCACATGCCCAGCTCAGCAAGATCCTTAAAAATGAGCGCATGCTCGCCGTTTTCGTCGTCCTGTCGGGAAGTGCGTCGTACCTTTTGATGGGTGGGAACAGCGTCAACCAGACCCGGACGTCGTCAACGCAAGAGGTATCATCATATGCATGTTGGGCCACTTGGACCGACCACGTCTTCGCGTGCCCGCGTGGATGCCCGCGCTGAGCAGCCCGAGTACCTGAACCGAACGTGGATTTTGGACCCCAAGGTCAAATGGCCATCTGGCGTAACGGGGAGAAAGACGGACCGTACTTTGCTTGCAAGACGAGGGGATCAACATTGCGGTGGAGTTGGGTAACCTCGAGCTGATAGGGTTCGTGTCATCCTGAAGTACGCAAACATCCCCTTTGCGTCAACACACCTAGCTGGCAGCGACGATACTGTGTGAGCGCAACGCACGAGCCTGACTATGCATTCTGATCTGTCGCAAAGGCTACACGTCGCAGGACCGTCGATCAATACACAGCGCACGAGGTAAGACATCATCGATTCGAACGAGGACGTACGTGTCTGGACGCCATACATAGTGTGGAAATACGACCGGCCTTGGTGATATGGCTTTGTACGGGTTATATGCCGGCCCTTGGAGTGTATGGACCAGCTGTTGGGGAGGACGCCGCGGAGACGGGCGCGCCACGTCGAGCACTCGGAGGGGCCGAGTCAGTGTGGAGGTGTGTTCGGTGGGGCTGTCGGGCCGGGGAGAGGCGGTCGGCGTGTGGCACACGTGACGTGTTCCGTGCTTCGCCGTTTTCGCGCCTCCATCCCGCGGCGCCTCGGATGGCAGTCCTCGGACGCAGTCACTACGGAGGGCAAGACACCCCACAGGCTCGCCAATTCTCTGTTGGACACGTCCTCGACGCCGAGAGACCCGATTTGGTCGTCTTCACTGGCGATCAGCTCAATGGCCAAGGAATGTCCTGGGATACAAAGTTGGTGCTCCCAATGTTTGCGGCAGAGGTGACCGACAGGAGGATTCCTTGGCCGGCCGTGTTTGGCAACCACGACAAAGAGAACGGGGAGCTGAGCAAGTGCGCATGATGCAGGCCCTGCCATACTCGCTCGTCGAACGAGGCCCCAAGGATATCCGCAATTATGTCCTCGAGGTCAAGAGCGCAGATAGGTGCGTCGGGTGCCCTAGCAAGCTGGATGTATGCACTCATATTGGTCCTAATTCGAAGACCCATCTCCTGACACTGTACTTTTTGGACTCTAGAGCATGTTCCTAGATTTGTTTGGGTCCATTTCCCTCACTGGATACGACTGGATCCACACGGTGAGTACGTAGACTCGGTGGCCATCATTGGCTAACACGTCGCCGATAGGACAAGATCGAATGCTTCCTGCAACAATCTGACTCGATCGAACCTATCGAACGACCGTTCTAGCCAGACACGTGTGGGAACGGCAATCTGGGCATCTCACGCCCACGACGCAGAGGCTTGCTAAACCGAATGCGCTCATGTTTTTCCATATGTCCCTGACTATCTTGGTGTGAATGGACCTCAACTCGCTCTAGGGAAGATTGTCTGGTGCACTACAATCGTACGAGTAAGCTGATCGCCAGTTGGGTATATGGACTCAAGGGCCCAGGATCAGCGAAAAGGAGCGACGGGATGTTTGAAGATGGATTGCTGAAGGCGCTGGAAAGCGAGCATCGGGCAGGTAGTGCCGTCCCCGAAGTCAAAGTCGTCGCCAGTGGCCACTGTCCCAGTGGGTAGCCCCGTGGCCTGTGTTTCTTTTGCTGACGTAGGCCAGTCTCTTTTCGTGCCTTTGTCACCTGACCATTGTTCCCAGTTCGTACTCTGGGTACGGCGAGGTTGGGTGAGTGTGCCCTGTCGAGGTGAAGTCGCATTTCTCACAGGTTGCAGGTTCGACCGAGGACATCTGGGAAATGAATTTTCCGAACGTCCGAACGTCCGAGTGTCCGAACACCATCACGTGAGAAAGCTAGGGTTTGAGGCGGAGCTTCAATGCGTCCTGCCGAGGCCGCGGGCGTCGGGAGTCACGCCGTCACAAAGGCAGCGCCAACTCGCGCTTGACCCCACCTACTCGCACTCGTCCTCGACCCCGCACGCTCACCCTCGCCCGCCAACTCGTCCTCGCACTCGACCCTGCGCGCTCGACCCCAGCCCACTCGCTCATCCCGTGCGCTCGCCTCAACGCCGCCGCCCACTCGCGCTCGATGCCGCCCACTCACG
>JBBPUA010000867.1:0-11562 GCA_038094355.1 Afroboletus lepidellus | reverse complement strand
GTACATCAGATCCAAGTTTCTTGAATTATAGAGTGTGAACTTGTTCTTGTGGAATCACTAAGACTCCTTTATTGTCTTGATCAATGCCAATGGCATGATCTTCTTTTCTTGACAAGGCATCTGGTTTTCCCATTGTTGGACCAGGTTTGTAATGTCAAGTGAAGTTGAATCTTGAGAAATACTGGGCCCATCTTGCTTGTTTGTAATTAAGGTCTTGTCATTGCATAAACCATTTGAGGTTTGCATGATTATTCCAGATCTCAAATTCATGTCTAGCGCCTTCTAGATAGTGATGCCATTGTTTTAAGCTGTGGATGACACTAAGCATCTCTTTGTCAGCTATAGGGTAAATTTGTTCTTTTGGTGACATAGAGTGAGAGTTGAAAGTGACTGGATGCCATTTACCATCTTTGAGTTCTATGGAAAGAACTGCTCTGGTGGCAAAGTCTGATGCATCAATTTCAAGTCTGTACTTCTTGTCATTGTTGGGGAAAGCAAGGATAGGTGCTGTGGTGAATTTGTCTTTAAGTGTATCCATAGCTTCTTGCTGTTCAGAATCCCAAGTGAATGATATTTTCTTCTTTGTTAAGTCATTGAGAGGATGTGCAACTTTAGCAAAATCATCGATGAAGCATCTGTAGGAGTTAGCAAGTACTAAGAAACTTCTGACTATGCAGACACTGGTAGATGTTGGCCAATCTTTGATTGCTATTACTTTGTCATTGACTCCTTCAGATGTGATTGTCATTCCAAGGAATTCAATCTCTTTGATGCTAAAAGAACACTTCTCTTGTTTGATGAAGAGGTCATGCTCTTGCAAGCATTTGAGAACTTTCATGACTATCCAGTTGTGTTCTTCTTGACTGTTTGTCTTTGTAAAGGTAAGAATGTCATTGATGTACACAACAACAATGTCTTTCATGTCAGAGAGTATGTCATTCATCATTGTTTGGAATGTAGCTGGGAGTTGCAGAGTCCAAATAACATTACTGTGGATTCAAAGGATCCTCTGTGACAAGTGAAGGCAGCTTTCCATTCATCTCCTTCCTTGATATGAACATGGTTGTATCTCCAACATAAGTTCAACTTGGTGAACAGTTTGGCTCCTTTAAGCTTGTCTGCAAGTTGTAAAATCAATGGCAATGGATAGTTGTTCTTGATGGTGTGTTCGTTGAGATAATGATAGTCTTACACCATTCATTTGCAACCATCCTTCTTTGGTACAAAGAATACTGGTGAAGTTTGAGGTGATTTCAATGGACGAATATTGCCTTTCACTAGTTGGTCATCAACAAATGCTAAGACTTCTTCTTGTTTGATAGGGGATAAAGGTATGATATGCCCTTTATGCAGTTTGAATGTGTCTTTGAATTCAATTGTGTGATCCCATGATTTGTGAATGGACATCCATTCAGATTCTTTCTTTGAAAACACTGTGAAGTACTTAGAGTATCATTTAGGTACTTTAGATATTGGGTCTTCTTCTGATGTCTAAGTTTATATCTGACTTTTCTCAGTTTTGGCAGCATGAATCTGATGTAAGGTTTTACATTCATCTGCTTCAAGGCATTGGACAAAAGGTGACTGGTGATTGAGTGCTTTGCATGAAGCTGGGCAGTTTTTCATTTCAACAGTTCCTGTTGTTCAATCTATAATAGGATTATGATGGCAAAGCCAGGTATATCCAAGGATAAACTGGTTCTTTCCTAGATTAGTTACTTTGGCTTTAACCATTTCTCTATGCTTTCTGTATTTGAGCATTAATTTGGCATAATACATGATGGTATCTGCAGAGTTCTAAGTTCCATTCATGTTAAATATGAGAAGTGGTTGTTCAAGTGGCCTAAAGGAAATATGGTTATGCTTGGCCCATGATTTGTCAATAAATACTAACCTAGCACCGCTGTCAAGTAATTTCTTAGTACAAAAGAGGCATTTCTTGTATCTGACAGGAGTGATCTTGATATCTAACATAATATCTCATGGGTTAGCAGAATAGATATGATGATTAGGTGAAGTAGGGTCATAAACATTGTTACTTGCTTTGATTACTGAGTTTTCCCTTTTGTTGCTAGAGAAATCAAGCACTGATTTAACATGCTTTGAACATATTAAAAACTCCTCTGATGAATTGATGATTTTTGATTTGAAAGAAGGTTTAGCAGAGGGAGTTCCAAGTTATTCACTCTGCTTTGCCTTTTCTCTTAGAAACTTCAGCATCCTTCATGTCATAGAAAAGACATGCTGCAAACAGTATGAGGAGTGGAAGAATCATCTTCAGATTCCAAATCTTGTTCAAAGTCTTCTGAATCATCCTCTACTTTGGTGTAGTAGGTTATTTGTTTAAATCCTCTTTTCCTTTTAAAGGCTTTTGGGTCTTCTTAGCTATCTTTATGACCTGAGGATCCTTTGCAATCCTTAGATCATGTAAGCATGGATTGTTTCCTTGGCTTTCTACAGTCTTTAGAAAAGTGACCAGGTTCACTACAATTAGAGAACTAAGGTTCAGTCTTTCAGCTGTCTTATTGATGTAGCAAGCTGGGGATTCAATAAGGTGAAGGACTCTTTAGCTTTTCTGATGTTATGGATATATTAGAGGATAGTGTTAATGGATTTAGATCTACCTCCAGTGCAGAAGAGTTCTTCTACGAGTTCACATTTTATGTTTTTCTCCAGCAAGAAAACTCCAAAGTCATTAGAGATTTCTGCTTGATGATAAAGCATGCAGAACTTGGCAATGAACATATCTGTTAGGACTGGTTCTTCAGATCTCCAAACCTAGGTCTGAGAAGAGAGGCAGAGGTCCAGGATAGGGGTCTGAGGATCAGAGATAGGAGTCCAAAGATCAGAGATAGGGATCCAAAGGTTAGAGATAGAGGTCCAAAGGTCAGAGATAGGAGTCCAAAGGTCAGAGATAGGGGTTCAAAGGTTGAAGATAGGAGTCTGGGAATCAGAGATAGAGATTAGGAGTAGGCCTTGATGCAGGACTTATGTATCGTGCCCTTGCATAGGTCTGGCCTTTAGGAATTCAGATCAAAGTCAGGACAAGAAGAGGAGACAAGGAGTATTCAAGTTGAGATTTAGACTAAGGACTCGGAGTTACAAGGAAGTTCTTAAGTACTACTGAGGTGCATAGGAATATACAGGACTGACTAAGAATATACAAGAGAACATAGCATTAGAATATAAGTAAAAGACAAGGAGTTTGGAAACAGGAATGTGAACAGATCAGAGGATTGATGAAAGGGTCAGCAAACCAGTTACCGGATACTGGATTGAGTCTGAGTCAATGAGAGAGAAGATGTCATGCCTGAGCATCCAGAGTTGGATGAGAAAGTCCAGAGTAGCATGAGAGTGTCTGGAGTAGTGTGAAACAGGTCAAAGTAGTGTGAAAAAGGTCCAGAGTTGGATGGCATATGTCAATATCTATGTCAAGTGATCCTTGAGTGAACTTGGTGATTGCTCATTTAGCCCAGTCTTGTTGTAGCATAGGATGAAACAAGGCTTTAATTTCTACATAAAGGTCATCCCAATCTTCCAATCAAGATGTTCCTTTAGCAAGGTGATCAAGTTTGGTTTCAGTAAAGTAAGATCCTTTGAGGTCACAAAGGTGAGACAAAATGGCATAGGTACAGTTTTTGCCATGTGAAGAACAATGTCTCCTAGTTCTGTTTAGGATTGCAATCAATCCATGCTCTGATCTTAATCCACCATTCTTCAAACTGTCCTTTAGAACCTTCATATGGTTCTGGGTCAGAAAAGATTTTGACCTTGGAAAAGCCACTAGAATAATGGCCTTCCAGAGTTCCTCCTAGAGCATTGGTAATGCCTAGTAGTTCTCAGGTGTGTTGGTCTGCAGCTTGTGTGGACTCATTTGCTTGGTGAAGTTGTGCTTCAGCTTGAATAAGAGCATCTGCAAGTGCTTGACATTGTTCTTCAATTTGAATTATATGTTGACTAGACTATAACATGATCTCATCTTGATTTTGTAACTTTGCAACTAATGCATTCCATTCTTCAACAGTGATAACATGAGTTTCAGCCATGATGACAATCTAGTGAGGAGCAAGACTCAACTCAAAAAGAGATACAGTGAGTGTGGGAAGGGTGAGTGGGTTTGAGTGTAGGACACTCAGGTCTGTGATAACCATTGTATTGGCCACAAGGGGTGCAACAAGTTGTAGCAGTATTACAGTTTGTGCTCTCATATCCATATCAACCACAGTTATAATACTTTTAATATTTAATAGACCTTTCTTGGGCATTTCAAAGTGTTATTTCTTAGGTCTTGATTGCAAATAGCTGTCTTCTAATGTTTCAATTTCTTGTTGCAAGGTGTGCAACTGGTGATTAGCATTTGCAAGAGCTTCTTCAAGTTGTTGAGAATAGGTATTGAGAGAGTTGGCTTGTTATGAAGCAGACTCAGTGAGTCTCTCATCTTTGGAGTGTAACGTGGAGTATATCTGTTATTGAGTTGGTGTGTCCCAACCAGATTGATTCCAACTATTGCTGACTTAATCAAATTCATGATATTGCCAAGTGGTGGTGCGAATTTTTGATGAAAGTACAACTCCAAAATGAACTTCTGTTTGATTGAATTGGAAAGTAAATAATAAAGGTTGTGTTGATGTAGACCTTTTGTATCAACCAGATTATGCTGGCTAATAAAATAGCAAAGAAGAAGAATACAATAAAAGAGAATTTGGTGAGAGTCATGCAGAGCTAATGGCTCAATGTGATGAGGGTTTCTTCTTTGTCTGAGTGTGAAAGAGATGGAACTGTGTCTAATATATACCTTGGCAATAAAATCTCTTCTTCAGAGTTTAGCTCAGTTACTGCTTGAGCTCTTAATTGGTTTGTTGTCCATTGATAACTTAATACTCTGTTAAGATTCTGAGATACAGGATGTATTCTAACTCTCCTAGTGTCTATTGTAATCCTTATGGTAATGCTCAGATATGTGTATATTTCTTTGAGGGCGAAGACAAGATATATTAATAGGATGACTGTTAGGAGGTGGCATGGTTCAAGTCCACTAACAGGGATAAGGATGATGATAGCGAGGAGATGCAGTGGGATATCTCTGCAAATTTCATATATGCTTCTCGACCCTGGCACATGCTGCAAGTACTTGATCTCAGGTATGTGCTCTTTGTTCTCATTTGGTGAGTTGTTCCAAACCCAACTGAATTTCTTGATGAATAAGGTTATGTACCTTGTTGGCATTTGAAGCTGTAGGTACAATGATAGAGTAAGCAACTTCAAATGTGTCACAGGGAACATGAGGAGTATTGATATTTGTGATGTGTTGACAGATAGAGTGATTATCCCAATTGATGAATTTTAACAATGACATAGGGGACTGTTGAGGTGTTGATGGATGGTAGAGGTCCAGCAATAGTAGTCTTGGCACTAGATGTGTGGGTTGAATGAGTTTGGGTATGATGAACTCATGGTGTACCAAAGTACGAGTGTCAGTGCTGAATTTGCAAGAGAAAGTCAATGATTTGACCTTAGGGGTGATAGTCAGATGGTGATATTGGGTGGCTAACTTCCCAATCATAGTTATCAGATGATCAGAAAGTACTTGATGATGACTGCTGAGTAGACTCAGGCTGATATTGGGTTCTGTCTTCTTCAAAGCAGTTATGAGGGCTTATGTTTCATACCTCAATATAAGGGATGCCATATATCCAAGCTAGGTTCTCAGCTTCTTCTTCAATTCTGTGGGCCGATGGTGGTGGCGACTGTTCATAGTGTGACCAACCTAATATGTCTTGAAGTGAGCATGTGTTCTGTGGTCTCAGTGCAACAACAACAATAGGAGTTTTCCAAACAAATTGTAGATCAGTGTGATCTCAAACAAGTGCAGTTCATACAACCAGTGGTAAAGCCAAGCCTGTACCTACATCACAGCCTGCTATATATGCATGTATATCTTCAGGAACATCTTCCTCTTCAGCTAGGAGATCTTCTATCTCCAAGTGGACAGTAAGTCTTTGGCTTTCAACAGAGTGGTAGTCCTCTGCATTAAAAGGGGTCAAGCTGCTGATTACCCTAGTAGCTGGTATGTAGATGAGGTAGTATGATACTAGTATGAGTGTCAGTGACATCTTGATCTAAGAATGTTTGTATATATGATGGTCCTCCTACTGGTATAACCTATTGGCATTCTACAACAGTGATGACTTAACACTGAGGTTAAAGGTTAGGCTTGAGGGTAGCTAATCCCCAAGGGTAAAGTTAGTAATCAGAATTGACCTAATGAAACAACTGGTCCACCTAAGGATGAATCACTTACCCACTAAGGTGAGGTAGTGGAAAAGACTTACAGTAGAAGAATCAGAAAGATATTCCCTGGTGATATAGAAGACCAAACTCCAAGAGGTCAATTCTGGGAGGACACCCCAGTGCTGACCCTCAGGTATATATACTCAAAGGTTTGTATGTACATATTGTAGTACACTACTAATACAGAATACCTCCAGTCAATAGTACAAAGCTCTCCTATCTGGGCTGTGCAGCTGCTTTGAGTTGTAGCCAATAGTGTTATCCTCTCTTATCTAGGCTATGTTGGGCACCAATGGTGAAAGGGACTCTTATCTGGGCAGTATGCCTTGTGGAGAACATATGTATCAGTATAGCTATAGGACTATGTGACCAATAGTATTAATAGCTTGTATAGCCATTGAGGTTATGTATCTCAATATGAAAGGTGAGGGTTTGTGACTGTGGGAAAGTTATGAGGTCAGGCATGGGAAAGTGTATATCAATAAAGGTAAGTTACTAGAAACTAATTGTAGAGACTTAGGAAAAATATGGAAAAATAGGAAATAAATAGAGGAAAATACTAGCAATTGTAACATCCAGCTCTATATTATAGGCGCAACAAACCTAAGAGTAGAAGTAGATACCAAGTACATAAAAGAAATGCTGAATGAGCCTGAGCTACAATCAAATGCAGTTATCAATTAATGGATCAAATGAATCCTTCTCTTTGACTTTGAACTTGTGCATGTGCCTGCAACCAAATTTATAGGACTAGATGCCCTATCTAGAAGACCTATAGACCAGACTACAGTACCAGACTATGACAATAGCTGGCTAGATGAACTATCACTACATCTTGGAGCACACCTATGCCTTGATGATTTTCTATCTAGTATGCCCCAAGCCACATCTCTTATTGCCCATAGATCCCCAATTTACATACCTAGATCTCAGAGTACTGAAGCTTACCTGAAAGAGATCTTTCAATACCTTACTGATTCCAATCCTCAATCTGTAGGTAAGGGCTTCCTTAAAAAAGTAACAAGATACTTTGCCAAGGCTGGACAATTATTCAAAAGGACTAGGAATGGCAATCCTCTCCTAGTAGTATTAGATCCTAGCAAACAAAAGCAGTTGATGACTCAGGCCCATGAGTCCTTGGGACATTGTAATGAGTGAGCCACTTGGGAAAACTTGGGATATAAATTCTTTTGGCCAACCATATTCAAGAACATAATGCATCATGTAAAGTCCTGTCATACATAAATGCCAAGTCTAGAATACCAAGAAGGTGCATTTATCTATTACTACACCACCACCTGCTACCATCTTCACAAAGGTGCACATAGATGTACTACACATGCCCATTGCACAAGGCTATCAATACATAGTACTTGCAATAGATGACATTACAAAGTATGTGGAGGATCATGCTCATCAAGGCTACAAGTCATAGCTTGGTTTGTCTGGAAAGATATCCTATTTAGACATGGCTATATTGACAGGATTGTTACAGACAATAGAGTTTCAAGGAGCACTTAGCCAGCCTCTGCAGCAATATGACCTACCTCAAATTTGCATCTCCCCCTATAACTCACAAGCAAGTGGAGTTATGGAACAGGGACACTTTGCTATAAGAGAAGCTCTCATAAAGGCCTGCAAAGAACAAATTCAATATTGACCCAGCAAGCTATGAGTAGCATTATTTGCTGACAACATAACTGTATGATGATCTACTGGTTTCTCTGCCTACTACCTATTCTATGGCATTGATCCAGTTCTATCTTTTGATCTGACAGAAGCTACATTCCTAGTGGAAGGGTTTACCAACAACCTAACCACTACAGAGCTACTTGCCTTACACATTCAGCAGCTTGAGCAATATGAAACAAATTTAGCCAAAGCAAAAAAGATCTTGCACCAGGCTCGGCTGACTTCCAAACAACAGTTTGAGAAGTGCTTTGAGACCTGCTTAGTCAAATGTTCTTACAGCCCAGGAGAACTAGTCCTTGTTAGGAATACCACTATTGAAAAGGAACTTAACAAGAAAACCAAAGCCCATTACTTAGGTCCTTATAAAGTTATTCACCAAACCAAAGGATCTAGCTACAAGCTTGCAGAATTAGATGGATCACTACTAGCAGCATTTCACATAATCCCTTATATCATATGAAAGGACCTGACTAGGCTCTACAAATCAGAAATACACAGCAGATCTCCAATCCTACTAGACAGCAGTATACATTCACATAGAGGACATATCATCAATGACAACCTTTCCACCGGATCTCCTTCTTCCTTCATTTATAGTGACTGCAACAGCCAGTCAGACAGCAGCTGAATGTATTGCCATCTTCTATAGACAGTGGAAGACATATTTTAAAGTAGAAGAAACTAGATTAGAGAACACTCCAAGAAAGACCACCTATCACTTAGTGGCTCATCTGTGCATAAAACATCCCCTATGTATACAATACTTCTCCTTTGAGATAAATCCCTTTACTAACCCAGATGCTACACAGCTCTACATTGAACACACTAGTCACAATGAAACCATTCTCATACCAGGTCTTAGTAACAGCAAAGTGTGCACTGACCTGTACACTGAGATTTACACATACAAAGCAGATCAGATTGAACTGCAAAGCATACAAGAAGAAATCCTGATAGCCCTTGAGAAGCTTAAGAAAGCCCATACATCACAAAAGGAAATATCTCCATTAGATCCAGCCAAGTTAGAGTGGATAAACAGTATCCTCAACAAAACTACTCCATTTCCAAATGGAATCAATCCACAACTCACAACAGCAAACACCAGCATCACCCCTGTCACCAATGGAGCAATCCGATGGCAGCAATCCTCCACCATACCCACAACCTGGAGGGCAGCCAGATGCCCCACAACTACTCAAAGCAGCCCAACATCAGATATTTCTAGTGTTTCAGCTACAATACCACTGCAACCTCTATCATCAGAACTATGCCACATGCCTAAGGCTACTGCAGATAGCTGGGGCATACAATTTATTCAAGAAGAGTGTCCCACCTGCTATCTCCTATTCTAGCTTTAACTCTCAGAGTCAAGTGAAGAATGCAACAACTAGCTAGGAATCCATGTTCCTAGCAGAAGCATTCTTATGTAATCCATTCAGTAGGCATATATCACTGTTGAGACATCTGAACAAGCTTCAAGCAACACCCCTCTTGTTTTCCAGCCAACCATACACTGCCCATTACTATTTATCATGTTCATCTCAGCTGTTCAGTTCCAATATCACTCAAAACATGGTCTTTTCTTATATGCATACTTTGTTAACACTTGTGTAGCCTATGCTCATGGCTACAAGTTCACTCAACCTCCATACACACATCAGCATGTTGCTATCTATTCAGGACAGAGCAGTCTGCCCTCCTATGTGGAAATCCTTGATTATATTGTCTCACATTGGGATGATTGCATTGACATTGAGGTAATACCAAGATATTGTACACAGACCACCTCATATACACTGATATTTCAGTATCATGCAACTCTAGACATTCCTACAGAAGGCCCTAGAACTGTAATTCCCATAGCTACCTGGAATTGTCAATATTGTAGATAGATCTACTGCTATGCTAAGATCTTCAACCACCAACTTCATATCATTTGAACCATCTGATCGAGCTGGGACCAAATAATTACCATATACAGACCATACCTATCAATGCCTTGATAGACCCATTAGAACGTCCATTCCTAACCATGCCACCTGAAACCATTCATTCTCTTTTGACCACCCTATAAGAGTATTACCTCCAATCTCAAGGTTTATCTCAGCAATAGGAACCAATATAGGCACCTTCTCAGATGGCACCACTTAACCAACATAATATCCAAAGTAGTGCAGCTGAGGAGAAATCACATTCTATTTCTCCACCCACATCACCTTCATCACCAGCTATAGAGATACCTGATAATGGAGTGGTCTAGATTATTCATAACACAATTGGGAACAATTGCTATCCATTCCCTGCAGATGACCTGCACAAGAATGAATTTGTGCAAAACCATACCATCAATAAGGACTCAAATATAGGGCTGAGATCCTTCTCTTGTTGCTGATCCAAAAAAAATCAACCTTACTATCTTTGCTTAGCTAATACTACTATCTACCAGTTCCCAAAGTTTTGGACTTATCTACCAGAAACTGGTAGAGATATCACTGATTCACCTTTTTCTACTCCCAAACACCTAGTAAAGTATGAATATAGTTACATGCTAATCTTGCATAGCACAGCCTTGCTACCACACAGTTTTACCATCACATGACCATGGCACTGCCTTGGTTGCTACCTAAATTGTCATCCAGGCACTGCATGACAATCTGTATAGCTTAGTAAATCTGTGAGACTCACCTCAATACAGCTTGAGTCAGTGTAAGTCAGTATGAGTCATTTTGAGTCATATGGAATAAAAAGGCATCATATCCTATGTGGAGAGTGTATGAGTCACCAGGAGTCATTCTAACTCAGAATAAGCCTATAACAGACAGATGACTCACTCCTATCATATAGCAAATAGTATGCATAGCCACCCTATAAAGTAGTATATAACCAGTAGGCAAAGAGGAAGAGAGCTCAGAGAGGATCCAACTCTCAGAGCTCAGCCTGAAATTAGCTACAACTAAGAAGTAGAGCTTCAGAAGAATCCATTCAGTGGACAATGGAAAAAGGCCATATAACAAATAGCTTATGGTTTAGAAAAGGGCAAATGGTTTACTCAGTCTTTATGCTGCTGGATGAAGGATTATATTTGTGATCACATAACTTCTCCTGTTCATCAGCCTAGCCATAGGGTCTCATGTATCAAAAATGAGGAGTTGGCTGCTGATATCAAGCTCCATCTGCAGAGTGTTGGAAAATGTATTCATGCATTCAACATTGTGGACTATCTTGATGATCCTGTGGTCCAGTGTCATCATGGTCTGAAGAAAACAGTTTCATTGAGAACTATGCAATGATGGCTTCAGCAACTTAGTTACTAGTGAAAGCAAGAACAGAAAGGGCAGTATACTGATGGGCATGAATGGGAAGATATCATGGCATACCATCAACAGATTTTTCTTCCTGCATGGACAAACCTTGAGCCTCACATGCGATCCTGGAAACAAGACAATCCTGCCCATGACAATTCTTTTCCTCTTTTCCCCAATATCCACCCTGTCATTTTTTGGTTCTATGATGAATCAGTATTTTATGCAAATGACTGCCAAAAGCAACAATGGATGCATGAGAAAGAAGATGCTCTAC
>JBBPUA010000866.1:0-11564 GCA_038094355.1 Afroboletus lepidellus | reverse complement strand
GTTCAACGCGATGCCGTAGCCGTCGCTCGCGAGTCGGATCGCGATGATCTTGCCAGTGCCACTCGCAGAGCCTGTGACGAGCGCGACGCCCTTGGCGGGTACAGTCGATTCAAACGGCATCGTCAACGTGGGCGGTGTACGGTGGGTGGAAGGAACGATGGGCGTCGCTCGCCGCATACGGCGCTTTTTTATGTCCGCGACAGGGTGGCGTCTGTCACCATCATACTTTCCCGGTATCGAAACGCGGCCGTTTCCAGAAGACATATGTCCGCGATGTCTGCGGATGTGCTGATGTGTGGCCCGGAAGCATTCCGCAGGCGGGTGTTGTTCGAGTCGAGATCGGTGCCTTCATATGAAGGATCTACAATAAAGTCCGCTTGATTGTCATGGTCCTCGTCAGCGGTCGCTACTCGCTATCACCATTCGCCGTGTATGGTCGCGTGGCTCTGACCTGGCCCATAGAGAATGGAGACCTGAGAGCCAAATGTGCAAGTCTAGTTCCTGGCGTGCCTAGCGCTGAAAATACCATGTGACAAGTTTGTCACCGGTAAGAGTCAATTTGGTTCCCGAAGCTCGACACAGCGAGGTAAGTAGGCTTCCAGCCTAAGGTTGAACTTTAGTACTAGGGGCTGATCCAGCGAACTATACTCGCAAGGCCAAAGTTCAAATTAGAGCAACTTGCTGATGTCCACAACTGCCTCTGGAACGTTACAGTTGGCATACAGGGCCTATGGCTCGTGGTAGCAAGCCGGAAACATGATAATGCAATGGCAGGGCTCCTGAGGGCAGCAGTGCGACCGCCAAAAAAAAGCCCCTGCGAGACCTCCGACTCTCAAATATGGGAACCAACGGCTCCAGGTAGCCGCCTTCTCACGAACGTTCTTCACCATGTCCACACACATTGGCTGCCACGACCTTCACCTGTTTTGTCTGATCCTGTACCAATCTGATCGAAGACCTCTTGGTCGGTGATGTCGGCAAGCAGTCGGCCGATACCCTGCGCCAGCCGCACCACCCATCTACTAGAAGCAGCCGAGAAATCTAGACGAGTCTGGAAAGGTGAGTCGTGATGCTTAGAGTGTCAGACGTCGTGGCAATGAAGTAATAGATATGCATCTTGCACATGACCGTGACAATTTCTTGCCAGGTATGGGCCCGAATGGATTAGAATATGCGGGCGCGGCAAGGCCGATCCCGCCGCATGGCGAGCCGAAGTAACTACAAGCCGAGGGAAACGGAATGAGCAAAAGCTAAATGTCCGGTGTTGACCACCGGACCATGGGCGTAATCATCATACATCCACTGCGTCAAACTATGCACGAGAAAAAAAGTACATGGACTGGAAGCAATTATAATCAAAGCAACATTAAAGAACTATTAATGTTTGATAAGAGACGATCATTCCTAGTATTTCGGGTTCTTTAATTCTGTTGTTCATCTCTCGTGTCAGGCATGGTTGTAGCCCCACAGTCCCAGAACGGCGATCGTTCCAATCGTCCCGCGAAGACGCAATTGGGGCTGCCAACTCCCTTGGGAGACGTGGTGCAAGCTAACGAGTATAATGTCGTCCGGCTTGATGTGGAAAGGTCCAATTCTCCATCGCGCGTCTGACCCTACTTCCATGGCTTGACCGCTCACGGTGTCCATGAAAATTTTCACATGCTTCGCCACGAGGCGCGCTAGCCTCGCCTTGCTGATTACACATTGGTCGCGGGTGTAATCCTTCGCCGACACTTGCTTGTGGAATTGTTGATAACCTGGCCACTAGAAGGCGATCGGTTAATCACACGGGAGACGCAATCCAAGAGCTACGCACATGGAGTCGTATACCTATTGACCGGCCACATGACGCAAATGCGGGCGCGTTCCCCTCAATCAACTGAACCAACTCATTGGACAATAAACGTTGTATCGATACACCCCATTCGGGTGAATTCCGTGTGAGGAAGACGATTGGATTGTGTAGGGTTGCCTGAGTCACGTATCGCTGTTGGTCCCCATGATATTGTGGTTGGTAAACGATTTGGGGAACGAACGTTCGAGGCCCGTTTACGACGGCATCCAGCGTGATTTGATGCCATTGCGTGATGTGTTTTGGTTGTAAAGTCGCTGGAACAGCCTGTCCGTTTGAAGGACCAGAGACGATCATAGAGAGGAATGTATCGTGTTCTACCCCGCTCGTGAAGGAGGGTACGGAGTGGAGACTTGCTGCGCCGATCTACCAATCGTGGCGAGACATCAGCGAAAACAGACTAGATATCACAGGATGACGCACATTGTTTCCAGGAGCGTACCACGCGGGATAAACGAATGATACCGGTACAGCAGGCGGCGCAAGAGGATCAGAAAAGGCGTCATTCCGCGGGGAATAATTCGTGGGGGCTAGATGGGTCGTGGGAGAATGCGCAGAACCTTCCATAATGAAGGTAGGCTCCTGGTCGAATGGACGAGTGTCATATTGCGAAGTGTGGTCGAGCGGTGGAACCGATTCACACGGCTTGGGTTGCAATGTGACACCACTATCAATTTCTAGCTCAGAGCCATACGGAAATGGCGGGTGTGATGTAACAGTCGGATGACTGCGAGGATGCGTCAGAGAGAGGTTCATAGTGTTGAAAAGGGTCGTAGCACTCGTCACTGGGTCGCTGTCGATAAAGAACGCAGTTAGTGTGGACCTTTATACCGTCGTGTCCCGAGGGCTTTTCACCGTTAATGAGACGAGTCAGCGCACCAAATGGGGATAGATAAATGGGTCTGTAGGGGTAAGAGAATTCCAGGTTAGAGTTGCGCAAACATAGTTCAACGCCCGTTTAGACTGATGGAAGATCTGAAGCCTTGAATACCGTATAGGTAATCCGAACTGGCTTGGGGAAAGGAAGCTGTAGCAACACTGCCGACGCTAATGGGGGCTCTGTTCATATATTGAACCTGGGGTTTGTGATTCTATGTCTGGACAACGATACAAGCACCAGCCGGTGGTTACGTTGACTGACAAGCTTATTTCCTCAGGACCTGGACAGAAATTCATTAAATTTTCAGGCCACTGCTAAACAGCGATTACCTTAGTACCAATAGCAACAGTGGAAGCTATATGCATCTAGGCATTTGTGTTGGAGGATATGCGTGAAACCACACGTCTACAGAGCTTAAACCATTCTAAGGAGGTTGTTTCTGTGACATGAAACGCTGACAGGGTACTAGTCAACCCAGATAGTTGCTGTATTGAACCTACCAACCTGTAAATGAAAAACCAGGATCGCCGTTCTCCATTTCCATATAATACCACAAAGAGGGCAGCACGAGTACAGCAACTTGTGTATCCCGAGTGAGATTACAAAGAAGCGAAAACCTATTGGCCGAGTGCAATATCCACAGGATGGGGCATAAAGGAGCCGTCCTGTAGATGTCAAACCAAGCTGTGAAACATATCACACAGTACCAGACTCTCCTTTAGTGCTAATTCGTCTGGCAACCTGGACAATCCGATACGCACCTTGACCTAGCTAGTCGTGGAAGATTCCACAACCCCTTGCTGGAACACCTCGGATAGCATTTGCGATGCAACGAACGAACGACGGGAGGCATGGACATTAAGATGAAATAGGGTGACGAGCGGCCATCAGGTGGGGGAAGGATCGAGGTTAGACACCGACTTCGCCCGAAGCTCATATAGTGACGCTAGCGCGCATACCGTAGTGCTGTGGGAGAAGGGGTGAAGGCTGACACGAGGCAGGCACTAGAAACACCAAAGCTACGTTGATTCCAGAATCACAGCGAGCACCCTGAGCCACGTACTAGCGTACTAGGAGTAGGAGGAATTTGGCGCCTGTTGACGACCTATTGATTCGAATCCTTGAAAAAAGGCCGTATCCTCGATTGACGTAGATCAAGTATCATGTGAATGATGTCCGGGTCGTGCAACAAACGTTGCTTGTATGTTTGCTTATTTTACAGCAGTAAACTGCGAAGTGTTGGAACTGGGAAGCGTGTGGCCAGTCTGGCTGCTGGTTGGCAACCCGCAAAAGGAAACTTGCTAGCTACTTTCGCTCAGGGCCCCTTAGGCGGTTTGAACATTTGCACTCGAATAATTGAACATCACTTAGACCAAGGCATACATACCATCATGATACTAATCGATGCCCAATTGTATAATACCTGTGCACCTGAATGGCACTGACGTGCACAACCGCGAGCGATCCTACCGCCAAGATTTCGGCAAATTAGCTACCGCAGATGAGATATACCGCTGGCGGGATGCACATACGTTACCGAGCAGGCAGTCTCGATGTCGGACAGGAACTATCCAAGCACGTATGATTCCGCGTGTGCGAGAAGTCGGTATGGCATTGGGCTCTGTTCTTGTGGGCCGCGCCGTCTACAATCATCCTTCTCGCCGTTGCTACAAAGTTAAGTGTTTCCAGAAGCGTTCCTTCGTCTCATATCCAGATAATAACACAGAACGGATCATGTTGTCCCGAGCTCGTTTCCGGTGCGTCAATCAGCCCACTGTCGTGCCATGGCAGTGGGCTGATGGGATTACCTTCCGACAAGGTAAATCCATGGGTACAGGTCTAGGAAGGAGTGTTAGCGCCAGAGCAGTTCTCGTCTGCAGCTGTAGATGCCATTAGAAGGGGTCCATTTCACCAATGTCCGTCAGTTAGAAACCTCGTTCATCAGCGCCTAGTCCTATGAGGACATTTTAAACCGAATCAGGCATGCACATCAGGCCCTTGCCTTGCCAGCCGCTCAAGGTCGGCCTCATGGCCTCCACCAAGATACATCGCTTTCGCCTTAGGACGTCGCACCTAGGACACCCTTGGGGCCCAGAACGGCCTGTGGTCACGCTGGATCTTGGCGGACGTGACACTACAAAACAGATATCAGCGCAGCTGTCGTCGTCGTCCAGAGTACGTATCACGTATCACGTCTCCCAGTTGGCCCCAACACAGGCACCTATGTCCAGCCTGCGTTTGAACGTCCGTGTCCCTATTACAAACTGGGCGCTGGCGTTGGGGGCACGACATGCGAGCAGGCCCACGTCGCTCCACGTGAGTACCTCCGGTGCCGGTCGGGGATGTGTTTTCCAGTAATATGCCGACCGAACAGTGTTTGCAAAAGTGGACATCGCATCAGATCTCAACGATTCATGACCGGTTATTTGCGACACTTGTGGGGCCCCGCGTCCATGTGAAAAGGCACCGCCTACCGGGGCACGGCCGTAGGCTCGGGAAGGTGCCGCGGAAACGACGCCCGGGTCTAAGATGCCGCAGGCTTAGCTACCTACAAGGTGGAAGTGATGAGGATATACAGGTTCGCTAGTAGATTGTTTCGGAGGTCATCCATCGAGGGAGTTTCAGTCGCATGTATCAGCCAAAGGAAGACTCGATTCCGGAGTTTGTAGTGGGCATGTTGATACATAGACAGTAGAGGGAAGGCGTACTAACACGTTGCTTCACTATGACTTGGCACGTGACCGCAGCGCGCCTTGTTCTCACTCCTCGACAGCGATGGGTGCGTGCCAGCCGCTCTCGGTATGGGGCCCTCGCCCTCTTTTATTTTCCCCACTCACACTACAGGTCCTTGCAGCTCTCTTACCTCTCCTGGGGAGAGGTCTTCTGATCTGTGCATATTGCTGCGAGTTGCCCGCCCGCCCTCGCAGTCCACCTCACCCCAGATCAGGAGGGAAGCTCCCGACCTTCCAACTCCAGGTCTGCTGCATCGAGCGACCTGCAAAGTACGTACACTGCCAATGTTTACGGGCAGAGGTACGCGATGTGGCGCGGCTCTTTATTTACCTCTACGTCGCCGGGGTATACGCATTCACTGTTGCGCCATGCCTTCCAAGCTTGATGGCCAATCACTATCATGATCTATCGAAAAGGCTCGCGTGATCGGACCCGCTGTTTGAGTCACCGCGAACTCAGAGGCACAATATTATTATGCACTCAAGAATGGATGTCCTGAGGCGAAGGCGACGTTACATTAGTAACATTGGAGTAACAGTACTGCAAAAGTAAGGCCGGTTGAGTGGTTTGCATTGACCTTCCTTGCCCGCAAGTGGTATATCATCTTCTGTGCCGCGAATATTGACAGCTATATCCCGTCCTCAAGACACCCGCATTCGCGACCATCTGTCGAACAACCGTCGACTTCGAACGTGAAATCAGTACAAACGTGAGCTCACCGCGTCGAGACGGCCCAATGTTTTTGACAGCACCGTCGACCATCTTCTTGACGTCCTCCTCGATACTCATATCGACCACAAGTACACTGACTCTCCACTCCGGATATTCCGAGCGAATCACGTCCCTGACAGCCCCAAGATGCGCCAATTGGTTCACGACGAGGTCGTTCAACGCGACATCGTAGCCGTCGCTCGCGAGTTGGATCGCGATGGTCTCACCCATGCCATTCGCAGAACCTGTACAGCTCGTCGACGTTGGCGAGTAGTGCAGTGGGAAGAACAATGATTATTACTCACCGCACACTGCGCTTTTGACGTCTGCGGGACTTCCCACAGACGGACGGCTTTAGTTCGTCTCGCTTGATACTGGTGTCTGTCAGTGTGTAACCATCATGCTTCCAGGCGTCGAAGCCCGACAGTTTCCAGAAGGTCCTGTTCCAATTGGATCGAAGGTATTCCGCCGCCAAGTCGTCACGCGACTCTGTTCCAACCGCGTCACAATATCCACGAGAATCGTCTGAAAAGCTAAGTTGTGATGCTTGGAGTGTCTGACGTTGTTGCCACTAGACGGGTATGGTAAGCGACATGATGGGCTGAAAGTGACCGCAAGTGAAGAAAGTGAAAATCAATGAGCTAAAGTTAAATGCCCGGTGTTGACCGGACCACGGAGAAACAATCGTCATACATCCACTGCACACAATGTCTGTCAACTCGGCATGAAAAAGAGTTCATGTAGGTATACGATCAAAGATGTTATAATCAAAGTACCAGAAAAAAAAAACATCAAAGAGATATTAATGTTTGGTAAAAGGCAACCATTTCTTGATTTTCCGGTTCTCGATTCTATTTGCTGTCTCCCTTGTCAGGCACGATTGTGGCCCTGCGGTCCCAAGACGATATTCGTTCCAATCGTTCCGTGGAGACGCAATTGGGGCTGCCAACTTCCTTGAGAGACGTGGTGCAAACTAACGAGTACAACATCGTCCGGCTTGATGTGGAAGGGACCGATTTTCCATCGTGCGTCGGACCCTACTTCCATGTCTTGACAGCGCATGGTGTCCATAAAATATTTTATGTGCTTCGCAACGACCAGTGCTAGCCTCGACCTGCTGATCACACGCTGGTCACGGGTGTGATCTTTCGCTGGCACTTGTTTGCGAAATTGTTGATAGCCTGGCCACTAGAAGACAATCGGTCATTCACACGGGAGACGTAAATCAAGAGCTACGCACATGAAGTCGTATACATATTGACCGCACGCTTGACGCAAATGCGGACGTGTCCCCGCCAACCAACTGAACTAACTCATTGGACAACAAACGTTGTATGGGCACACCCCACTCAGGTGAGTCCTGTGCTAGGAAGATGATTGGATCGTGTAGAGTTGCCCGAGTTACGTATCGCAGTTGATCTCCATGATACTGTGGTTGGTAAATGATTTGAGGGACGAACGCTGGAAGTCCGTTTATGACGATGGCGTCCAGCGGGATTTGATGCCATAACGCGATATGCTCTGGCTGTGAAGCCGTCGGAACAACTTGTCCATTCATGAGTCCAGAGACAGTCACTGAGGGAAGGATATCCTGCATTGCGCTGTTCATGTATGGGGTGGCGACCTACCGATCGCGTTGAGACATCAGCGAGAACCAAGCGGTCACAGCATAACGTACATTATTTCTAGAATGGTGCCACGGGAGATAACCAAATGGTGCCGGCACAGAAGACGCTGCCAGAGAATTTAAAAAACCATCGTTCCACGGAGAACGGTTCATGGGGACCAGATGGGATGTGCCAGAATATTCGGGGCTGCCCTCCACAGTGAAAGTATGCTCCTGGACAAAATGGCGAGGGGTGACATATTGCGAAGTACTGTCGAGCGATAAGATCGACCCATACGACGTGGGTCGCGATGCGCCACCGCTACCAATTTGTAGATCAGAACCGTTCGGAAATAAAGGGTGTAATGTTGCAGTCAGAGGACTGCGAGGACGCGTCAGAGAGAAATCCATGGGGTTGCAGGGAGAAGTACTTCTCATGGGGTGGTTGTCGATAAGAAGCGACATTAGTGTGGATCCCTTTATACCCTTCGATCAGCCGTGTCCCGAGCACTCCTCACCGCAAACAAGCCGAGACAATGCACCAAATGGGGATAGATAAATATGAGTCTACGAGGGTGAGGGAATTCAGAGTCGGAGTTATGCAGACAAAGTCGAACGCGCCTGGTGTAAGATATGGAGCCTTGAACACTGTATAGCCATGTGAACCGGCTAGGAAAAGGGAGGCTGTACCAACACCGCCCGCGGTGGCCCAGGCTCTGTTCAAATATTGGGCTGGGGATTGTAATTCCATGCCTGGACAACGATAGGGGCAAACACCAGCTGGTGGTTGGTAGACTGACAAGCTTAGTCCTCTGGACCTAGATTGAAATTTATTAAATCCGTTGACCGCTGTTGAATAGCCATTGTCTTACCTTTAGCAACAGTCGATGTTAGATGCATCCAGGCTTTCATGTTCGAAGGGATACGTGAAAACCCGCATCTAGGGAACTTAAACTACTTTGCCAATGACATGAAACACCGAGAAGATACTCACAGGTATCAGTCAGCATTGACAGTCAGTGTATCGCACTTATCAACCTGTAAAATGATAAGTCAAGGGTCGCCGTTCTCCTTTTCCATGACCTCACAAAGGTCACTCACGTCTAGCGACTTGCGTATCCTGGGCGGTATTACAGGAAACGTCAAGCGAGAATGGATTCGCCGAGTATCCACAGGATGTAGCAGTTAAGGGGCCGTCCTGTAGGTGTCAAACCAAGCTGTAAAACGGTATCACACGGTACCCAACTCTCCTTTAGTACTAAGTCGTCTGACAACCCGAACAATCTGATACGCACCTTGACCTAGCTATTGGTAGAACATTCCATTAGCTCTTGCCAGAACACCTCGGATGGCACGTGCGATGAAACGAATGACGAAATTTCAACGAATGGGCGTGACGAGCGGCCATCAAGTGAGGGGAGGATTGAGGGTAGACGCCGACTTTACCGAGGCTCATATACTGCCGCCAACGCGCCTCCAGTGGTACTGTGTAAGGGAACAAAAGAAGACTGGTGTGAGGCAGGTACTAGAGCATACCGAAGCCACGTCAATTCCAGAGTCACAGCGAACACCCTGAGCCACGTATTAACGTACTTGCTAATTCGGTTCCTTTCTCGGTTCCTTGCATCCTTGATTGAAGCAGATTATCATGCGAATGGAGTCATAGATCGTGCAGCAAGCGGCGTTGTTCTGTGCTCGCTTGCTTTGTGCCCCACCTTTCTTGGAGTGTAAGAACGTCTCGGAGTTACCAATCAGAATAAGGCCATCCCGAGCACGTGAAAGGAGGACATTAAGACGTTCAGGAGAGTCCATGAAGCCAATTGCGTTGGACTTGTTCGATCTCCTCAGACTCGCAATGACGATATCGCTGATAATTGTCTATAACGGGTGGTTAAACAAGATGCATTCTCAAGCGGGCTGCTCACCTATCGTTGCCAGACGGAGTCGACCCTTCTTAACTTTAGATTCTGGCGGTGCAAAGATGAACAAGCCAGAACGTGCGAGATCCAGAGAATCCATTTCATTGAGGACCGGGTCGTTGTCTCGTTTCAGGGCATCACGGAGACGATGGAGTTGACCAAGATACGGAGTAAGAACGACGATGCTCTCGCTTTTGTACCCCTGTTGGCCGAGGTAACGTACGATCTTGAGAACCATCTGTACCTCGTACATGTTTTGCTTGGATGTCTTGGTGACACTGTCGGCGCGGTCGCCGATGAGTGCGTCGTCGTCTTCGGCATGGTCATGATCCACAAAGATCACGTTTGTCGAATGTCGGCTCTGTGGTAGGTCGAAGGGGCACCGACAAGTTCAGGGTACGTTAACTCGCGCACGAAAGCAGAGATCTCAGGGCGCATCCGATGTTGGGTCGAGAGCGTTTCGTGGGGATAGCCCTTCAAGACGAGGCGCTCAAAAAGCGACCGGTTCAGGTCGAATCCATCGCCCTTTTCTACGGTCAATTGGTAGTTGTTGACTTTGGGACGCAACTGTCTGAGGAGTCATTGGTAAAATGTGGTTGAGGTAACGTCAAAGACTTACTTGTGGTCGCCTATGAGGATCATCTGATCGACGTCTTGCGACAACGCGGTCAAGATATGACTTTCGAGGATCTCTCCAGCTTCCTCGACGAGAAGAACCTCTGGGTCAAGTACTTCAGCGTAGATAGCTGCACCAGTCGTCGTACACGCAATGATCCTTTTCCCCCATGAAACAGCCAAAGTCGACCTTGCGAACTGCCGCTTGATAGCGTCTTGTATTTCATTATACTCTTTTCCCATACGGCATACCGTCTCTAATTCCTCATTGATTAGTTCCTGCCTCCACGAATTCAACAGCTGCTGGCGAGCAGAGCGGGTCATATCCCAGATCCGAGCCGACGCTCGGACATGAGGCTCGCCGCTCAACACTCCAGCGTCCAGACCACGCATCCACCGCAAAAGGAGATATCGACTATCAATGGTTTGTCCGTTTGACACCACAGGCGTCATATCGTCTATCGTCTCCAACGGTACGTGGAATGCCTCGAAGAACTCGCTGTGCTTGCGCTCCAGATGCGTGATCAGGTTCTTATCTCCGGTGTTTAGTAACATGGAAAAGTGGGTCCGGAGCTTGACTTCGTGGCATGACACGGCGCCCTTAAGCTCGTTAATTTCATCCCAATCATAGGAAAACAGCCTGCGTAGTTGGTTGTAGACGGCAAGGTGATCTGTGGCATGATTTGACCGACCCCCTAGGCGTACGATAGATTCTTCAGGGATATCGTACTTGAGAAGGTCGCAGAGAAACTGGTCTAATGCATGGTTAGTATAGCAGACGACGAGAATGGTTTGGGAAGTTTCATCGTGGATTGCTTTTGCGAGAAGGGCACCTATAAACGACTTTCCAGTTCCTATAGAAAAATATCAGATATTGGATGGCTACATCAAAAGGGAACTTGCTCACCTGGTGGTCCCTGAATCAGCGATACACATTGTCGAAGTCCTGCGACCATCAATTTCACCTGAGCCTTGTCGAGACTGACGCGCTTAGGGAGGTCCATCAGACTCCCCAACTCGGTTGAATGGTCGGAGGTAAGAGTATTAGTAATATACGACAGTAATGACCCAGCTTGACAGGACTCGAGTGACAACCCTAGGCTCCAAAACAGAATCTCCTTTGAGAAAGGAACATATCGCTTCTTTTTGAGGGCAGAAAGCACTGGCTCAAAGGCGAACGTTGCGGCGTCAATCTGGACAAGATGTACGCTCTGGACCGCGTGGAGAGAGGTGATAGTTTTTCTAATG
>JBBPUA010000865.1:0-11567 GCA_038094355.1 Afroboletus lepidellus | reverse complement strand
CATGCACTTCCGTATGAGCCTGGCTCTGGGTGTGTGGATGAGCATTGTACGAGGCTCGAGAGGGCGCCTGGGAGTCATACCCGCCCCGTGGATCGTAAGACCCGCGTGCGTGGTGCTGGGGATGTTCGAAACCCGCCCTCCCGTTTCCTGCCCCACTCTCATACCCGCCTCTCGCCCCGCTCTCGTACCCGCCCCTCGCAGCACCGGCGTCGTACCCTCCTCTCCCATTGGCGCTATTGGCACTTTCGTATCCTGACCCGCCACCTGCCCCGAGCGAACGCTGTGGATCATACGACGACGTGGTACCCCGGAGACTGGTCGGCTCATATTCATAGTTGAGGCGATCGTACATCCCACTGACGTTCGACGAAGGCGACGGATAGGTTGACGCCGAGGCCGACAACGTCTGCGTCCTTCGTGTTACTGGGCCGGGCCCCGCAGCTGATCCAGAGCCCGCACTCGATGGCTCGCTGCCTGCAGACAAGAGCTGGCCCCCTACACTGACACCGCCGCCTATCACCTGATGTGCATGGGTGTGAGCATGTGGAATTGCACTGGCAGCCGAGAGCTCGATCCCGCCCGGTGTGGCGCTAGCGACACCCAACATCGGATCCAAGGTCGACGACGTCGGCCACGCGGGTAAGCCGGCCAACGCAATCGATGACCCAGGGTTGTTTGCCGACACTGGTGTATGCGCTGACATGGCTTCGTTGCTCGTCACCGAAGCAGGCGCCGACACGAGGTGAAGCGGGCCCGTCAAGGTGCCATGGCGTGCGCGTTTAACGACGGCTGGAGTGCCAGCAGAGGCCGGTTGGGACAGAGGTTGCTGGGCATGGGCGTCGTCCTCGTTCTGGTCTTGATCGAGTTTGCGAGATTCGCCAGCATTGGGTGGACCGCCATCGGAGGGAGGAGCAAGAGCCGCAATGGGGCGCTTACGAACACGAATGTCCTTGCGGATGCGGATTTTGATGCCTTGATCAGCCAGAGAACAGGAGAGGGGGGTCGATTCTATTTTGGGGATTTCGAAAAAACGTGGTTGGGGGGTGGCGGTCGTGTCGGACGAAGGTTCACGAAATAGAGTAATGATCCGAAAGCCGACAGAAATGAAAGCCAAAACGAGGACAAAGGGAGGCCAGGTCAGATAAGACAAAGTGGCCAGGGTAAAAACGGACCTTCCATGCCTGGAAACTTTTTTGCGGTGTAGACGTAAAACGCGGCCGAGTAGATGGATTTGCAGTGACGAACGGTGTTGCTGTGCAGGGCAGATGAGCGGTGGGTGAGCGCGACGCAGAGAGACGTACCCGACGACCTCGAAGAGACTAAGCTTGAGGCGGTAGCTGCCCTCCGTGCGGACGCTCAGATCGGGGAATACGAAAAAACCAGCGTCCTCGTTGCGATTCTCGGTATCTTTGAGATGGTATAGAGATGAAACGACGGAGCCGGTGGTGCATCGTGTTTTACCGTCCTGCGGACGGTGTGAGAAAAGCGGGCCGCAAGGAGGCACGGTGGTTACGGACCTTGAGCCAGTGTAGTTCGGCGTCGTCGTCCGGTTTGGCGAGGCTGGCGAACATGAAATAATAGGGATTCTGGAGGAAGCTGTGGGCATAGTTTGGATCGGCGTCGTCGGGGTCTGGGTTGGCGGAGGAGGGTGGCTGGCGGGTATGTGGGTCGATGACGCGGAGCTGGATAATGGGAGGGGGGTCAATGGGGCGGCGGTCGGCTGGGGGTGCGGGTGAGCGGGTGCGGGGCAAGGAGGAGGAGTCGTTACCGCCGACGCCGCACATGCGGGCCTGCTTTGGCTCCTGTCTGACGGTGAGGTCGTATTCGCTGTGGCTGGATGAGCGTCGTCCGGGGTGATCAGATGGGACATACAGCCGCTCTCTGTCTGGGAAGGGGCGGTCGCGTTCAAACGGATACGCGGTCGGCACAGAGCCATAGCTGCTGCTGTTGGCGTCCATCGCTGATCGATGCTGGCGCTCGAGCTGCCCGTCCTCACTTGCAGTCCCACACTGTCAGCACCACGTGACTCTCATCACATGCTACGATACATCACGGCCCGTCCACCCCCTTCCAGATCGCATCCGCGCACTCAAGCGACTCGAGCCACTCCGCCGCATGGTACTTGGCACGTCGATACGGCCACTGCTCCACCTCCAATGTCCCGTCTTCCGCGGACCGAGCCACCGTCCAGATGCTCCCGTCGATTCGCACCACCCGCACGTTTGGAAACCCGTGTTCGACGACACTCAGCACAGACCGAATCGGCATGTTGGTGATCCCGATGTACCGCAACAACGGGGGCATCCCCGTCCGCAGTTGCTACGTCCAACGTCAGACCGACAGCAACGGACAAGAAACAGCAAAACCGCACATTCATGAATACCATCAAGTCCTCCGTCACCGCAGGCGACAAGTCGAGCGTCAATGCTCGTACCGTACGCGGGACCAACCACCCTGCCAACGCGGGTGACAGATCCCTCGGGTACGTAATCGACAGGCTGCTCAGCTTGGACAGCACAGGAAGCACACCCCACGCCGAGGCGTCGAATCCAATCCGACGGGCGTCCGTCGGCGGGACCAGGAGGTGATATGTTCGCAACTGTGTTCGTTCGCGGAGGAATTCGGAAATGGCGGGACAGAGCTCGCGGTCGGCAATGTGCCGATGCAGACTCGTAATCGTCAGCGAGAAATGCCGAAGGAACGGCAGCGCGCTACGGTATTGCTGGAACAATGACGAGGGCGCGCACTCGAGTGTCCCAGACAGCATTAGCGACTCGAGCTGGTGGCCATTGGCGAGAATCTCGGAGAACGCTTGCGTATCTGTAGAGAAACACCCGTTGAACTCGATTTGCGTTAGGTGGCGGACCGAAATAGCCTCGGTGGGAAAGCGCCAACGAGGATTGTTGATAGACAACGAACGAAGGATGTCGCGGCTTTGTGCTAGAAAAGCGAACACAGACGAACTACTTCCACCGTCTGAGCTGATCGCAAAGTGCGTGAGGTGCTTAAAAACGGGTAATTCAAACTCCATAGCATGGTCAGCCACTCTGTGATGTGAATCAATCAAACAGAATCAGGGTCAACGGAGAACCCTACACGAGGGATAATCGTTGCAACCGTGGATTATATGAATGCACCGTTTGCAGCACGCGCGCGATAAGTTCATTGTTGCCAGAGCAATGTATCTTGCGAAGGTTCAACAATTTTGGAAGTGCGTTCATGAGCATGCCTGGCAAGCCAATCAATGGCATCAATGCGTGCAGTGATGAATAGCCATACCAACTTGGAACGCCAGCGGTTGCATCGCATCATAAGAAACAGCGAAGACCGTCAGGCTCCTGACATGACTAGCGAAATGTGAGTCAACCAGTATCCGTGTGAGAATATCGGCGCTTCGCTGATGGTGCCACACGTCCACGTCTTGATTTTCTCCTTGCGAGGGTCGAAAACGTCCCTCTGCACCACCTGGTTCCACGGCTGCGGTGAGGTGAAGATCAATCTCACGAAAAAGCAGTTGGCTGGCGATCCGCGAAAGCACATTGGGCACGAGTAGCAACGACTTGAGGTCGCGTTTAGGCAGGAAGAGAGCAATCTCCCGCCACACCTCTGCAGAGAAGCGAGGCGGGCAATCAGGCTCTCTGAGAAGCTACATATGTCGGCGATGAACAGACTTGCAAAACATCGGCTACAATACGTACCATCTCAGGGCGAAGATGTTGTGATTGGATGATGTCCTTGACGTCCTGGTTTTCAGGATCCACCGTCAATACGGAATGAAGATCTGCCGACATGTTTCATGACAGAGTCACGCTCGAATGGAGTACTGGGGTGCTTACCTTGCTGAGCGGACGTACGGTAACCCGCGGCCAGTCTACCCTTGGCGCGCAGTAACAGCGCTCGGGTGAGGTTTGCGGAGGACAGGTTGGGAACTTGCAAGAGTGACTGGACGGCGTTTTCCATGATCGTACGACAGCTTTGTCAACGCGTGAGGAAATATCTCGGAGGCAGATGGTTTCCTTTAGACCTACCCCTGGTTAGGCAAATGTTGTAGTGCATGCAAGAGCACATCTGCTTTTTGAGTGTCACTCAGGCTGACGGTAACATCACGGATGCTAGCGTCCAAAATACGCGGATTGAACAAGCTCATTGAAGTAACGCCACGACCAACGGGAGGAGGGAGAGCGCAAGAAAAAGAGGGATCAGGTGGGCATGGCATCCTTATGGGACACAATGCGGGCGGCGGACCGTCACCATTTCCGACTTCGCTACGCCGGGTTCTGCCAATTTCTCATGCGTTCTCATCGCAATGTGGCAATGTAGGATCTAGAACACGATTACCAAAGAAGATGCTAACGATAAAATGAACGGACATTTCAATCACGATGCACGACGGATGGTCCATAGCCCGACACTTGATACACGTCGAGCGTTGCATTGAAGTTTAACGCGGGCTTTGTCCTTGCCAGTCGGGGAAAAACGGTTGAGCCGCGTGTGGAAGCCAAGTTTTTTGTCAGTTTCAACAGCATTTGGAGTTCAGAGGCCAGTTGATTACGTAACAGGAACACTTCTGCCAGTCTAAGGGGGCAGTTGGAGGCGTGCCCGCAACCCATTTCAAAAGGCAAAAATCTCAGTCAGCTCCGACGACAGGCTCGAAGTAGACTCGGATCGCAGCGCGGGCCCATGGTCAGTCAGACACTAGGTTGAAGAACACAGACATGAAAGACATCTCAGGCACGTCGGGTCGGCTCTGCTGCGTCATTACCTCATGACCGAACTTAGGAACTTAATATGTATATACATTGCCGTCCACCAGCGAAACACCCAGGCACGACATGATCGTCATGCAAGTGTCCTCTGAGCTTACGCTCGAGCCGTGTACACGGCAGGATCGTGCAAATGTTATCACCGCCGGGTGATTAGTAGTACTGGCTAACAAATGAAGGTTTATTGCAAATTATATGGATCTGGTGTATTATATGCGAGCCAGTACTTACATAGGGGAAGCCCCACGGCGAGCAGCGTCGATTCAATTACGCCGAGTTGCTTTGTAGTCATTCAACGAAGCGAGCCTCAATGCGCCGCTCCATCACCAGGTACCTACCTTCTCGCCTTCTGAATCTGGTCGCCTGCGGATGCGCGAAGCTGGGACGCATGTTGCGATATTGAACATTCTAGTGCCTGTGAACATTCGTTAACTCCAGCGGCAAGAAAGTGAAAGACATTCGTGGCTGAACACACGCGCTGAAAATGGCCGCAAAGGTAGGATATAGGTATCCTTTAAAGCAGCTCCGCAACGACTCGACGGTTGCGGTTAGATCAAGGCAGGAAGAAACCTGGTAGGCGCCTCAACAGAGCAGGGACTATTTGTTCAAGGATCAACACACCATGAATCACTGCCACTACAGTATCAGGGTCGACAGCCACCTCAGTCAATCCGTTCCGGATGATGCGGCTGGACCTGCGTGACGGGTGGCCGTTTAGGCGTTTGCTTTCGAGTCTTGTTTTTAGGGCCTTTCTGGAGGTCGGTACGTTTCCGGCGACTAGAAGTTTGCGGTTTTTGACAGGATAAAAGTTCGCCCCATTACTTGGTGATTGAACTGTTTGATATATTTTGGACTGCTGCAATGTTCAAGTTGGCGATGCTTCTGTTCCGACGTAACGGAACGAAATCATACCTGAAAAGCTTCCTCCAGAGACCATTGTTAGGTGGC
This sequence comes from Afroboletus lepidellus, assembly GCA_038094355.1. NCBI lineage: Eukaryota > Fungi > Basidiomycota > Agaricomycetes > Boletales > Boletaceae > Afroboletus > Afroboletus lepidellus. The sequence continues at coordinate 5,856 of JBBPUA010000865.1, read as the reverse complement.
GAGAGCTTAGGGTTAACGGTAGCGCGAGTCGGACAGTTCGGCTTGACTGGTACTGCCTGTCTTTCAAGTGTGTCATAGACCGCTAACCGCGGGACAACTTACAAGTTACAGACCGTCATGTAAGTTGACAAACATGATGTCACAACTCACCAAGCACGTCAGCATCACTTTTACCACCGGGCAACGTTCAACGTCCGTCGGAAGGTTTAGAAAGCTGGAAATAACCGTCTTTCTCTAGCTCAGAAAACTATTCGGGACCAAGGCAACGAAGCTAAGCATATTACGTCTTACTTCAGCCTGCGCACACCGCGGTCTTGGATGTGCCTTGTGATCTCGACTTGTCTAATCGCGAAATAGTGCGTGCCGGTTAGTGGTCGACGATTCCTTCGAGTTTCGTCTCGCAACACGTCCTAGAAGTTGTCAATGAACACCAACCACCTGAAAACATTCCCGTCTGTTAGTAATTGGTCTGCCCACGATAATGACGTCCGAGGTCAGCGCATTGCTCAGGCGCAGCTCAGAACCAATCGTCGATGCGTTGTTGTAAGCCCGTGTCCTCGGCCTATCTATTCTGTGCATCAGAACTTAGTACCCTCGCCTCGCTTTCCCTCATTCATGATCTTGCTCTCCTCGCGTGTGCTCCAGAGGCAATGAAACGGCCTGACACATGGCCAGTTTTCCGTTGCAGCGTCCGGGTGCGTAACTGCGAATGAATCCATGGCGAACAGCTCGAGCAGATTGCCTTGGATGAGATGAGCGCCTCTACAAAAGATATTTATTCCTTTTACATATCACTTGCACCCTATTGTCTCCGTCTAAGTGAGAGTGGATTGATTCGAACAACAGGAACTTGCCGTAGGAACTATGAAGTTTATGCCAACTATGGCAACTTGCCACGATTTGTGGCCTCCAGCTGAATGCGGATTGAGTCGAACCCCGTGGTCAATGTGGGCGAGCACTCGCAAGCTTGTAGTGTAGAATTCGCAGATCTCCCCGAACCCCGGTGCAACCCTGAGGGAACCACATATGGGGATCCGACAGTCACGCGACAGTCCATATCGCGCGCGGTCAGTAAACTCGTAAGTGATCTCGCTTAGATCGTCTGACCTCTAGTCTGATGCAAGGCTCCAAGGCAGAGCACCCTGTACTTAGGGGACAGAGGACGGCATAACATGTACCTTGAATTAACAGGCCTGACCACCTGCCCTCCGAGATGCAATGATCACTGCCCAAATGGTTGCCTCTCCCGGATCATGCTTCAAAATCCAGATTCAAATTTCGTGGGTTCCTTTGGAAAGCTCGATTCTAGACCTGCTTGATGGAGATTGCGAGCGTAATTCGTATCTCCTGCAAGACTCGTCGACGTAAAATCCACCCCTGCTTATTTCCGGTTACTTCTCTACGCTGGCCACTTTCCAAGTAGTTTTCTCTTTAGTGGTGCATGCACAAAGGCAGTGCATAACTCACTTCCACATGAACGCTGTGGAGCACCCATCTTCTCTCACCAAGACACCTGACGTCCGATACAGTTCCCGATTCGCCAAAATTAGTGTAAGCCCGTCAGTTATATTACGCTACTGGGTGCCACCCCCTTTTGACGCTGGCTCGATGATATCCCATGATGCCGAGACGTGACAGAAGATATTTTGCATACGTGTACACAGCGATATTCGTGGGTTCGAATCAGAATATATGTATGAAACCCGATTGCGATCAAGTCCCTCCTCGCTAATAGATAGGAACATGGGAAATTCTACACCGGGAGAAACGTCATTGGGCACCTACGAGTACTTGGCAATACGCACAAGGAAATGTGCATCGACCACGGTACGGGCCAGGTTTCTAGTCTGGCGAAGCAGCGCGACGAAAACGTCCTTTCGTCTTCGTCTTCGGTTCTGCAGAATGCACTGAAAACTTGGATCAGAGGTGAAAGAATCGGCTCCTGAACTTATACGCGGGCTAGACCTCGAAGATGCGCGCTTCGCGTCTATTCGCAGATCTGGGATCCGCTGCAACCGCTCATTGGTTATGCTATGTTTGGCAGATCGCTGGGCTTAGCGGCATCTGAACCAGCAACGAGGGCTTAATTGTAATACTCACTCCACAGGGCCCCCTTTGCAGCGAAAGCAGTAATTGGTACCCACAGCGGGGGATCTTTACAAAGTGTGGCTAGAACGATGGGTTCTCCACAGTGGAGCGCGGTTTACGGCTCGGTTCTGATCTCGTATATTAAGCACTTCGCAGGGTCTCGGGGACACCAGGAACGACGGATACGATAATGGTCGGTCAACGCCTTGGGGTCTGAACTACTTTTTCTAGAATCATGATATCTGTACTTACAACCATATCGCAGTGCCCTCATTGGCCAACGCTTGGGACGCGGTGGTGAAAACCCCTCTAGATGTTGATGCCTTGACTTGGACCCTTGGAATGGATGACGCAACCTATTCACATCCAGCCAAGTGAGACACGTGCGACAATGAAAGGCGAAACTGCTGCTCACTTGCTTTGTTTACGTCAAGGCGATGTTCTACTCGACATGGAGATGTGGGGCAGCAGCTCGCATGGCCGGTGGCCTCCTGTTCCGCCGCACGGCATCCCAAGGGTGCCGCCAGCGCACACGGCGGCGTTCCATTCCTGTGGATTCTTGACGGCGTCGGATTACCTGCAAGCATCTGTTTGTTGCTTGCTGGCTTGTCGTACCTATCAAGCCACAGTCTCAACTATGGACCACGCCACCGTGATTGAAGCCTCGTGTGTTAAGGCGATAACCACTGCCCGGCTCTGTGCCACGTGATTATACTTGAGAGACCACCCCAGTTTTGTTCATGATTATGCTGTCACGAAAGAGTGAACTGTCTGGAGGGCGAGATCGACATGACAGGTTGGGTGGTACTACCAAGTAATGTGCGGACATAGGCGTTGATTGTGGACTTGAAAAGGATAGGATTAGGAACACGAGGCGACGAACGCTCGCCACTGGCTGACATACTTGGGAGACAGTCGCCGCCGAAGGTTCAGGTCCTTCTGAAGCGTTTTCTTTAGAATGGGCATGGCCCCTGTGTTAGACCATGGGCTGGACGGGTCACGACGGTCCTGTGCAGACGTACCTTGGACCTCAGAGCTGAAGTGAGAGCAATTGTATGTTTACGGAGCCAGGCAGCGCTTCCCGATTGAGTTCAACTCACGCGGTCATTTCGCGTTGAAGACTGGGGCTGAGGAAGCCTCGAGGCAGCATGGAGGTCCCGTGATCAGGATTCTGCGAGGGGGCACACAGGAACGGCCAGGGTTGAGGGTCTTGTCCAGCGGGTCGGCTAATTGGCAGGGCAATCAGAGCGGGCGAGAAGACAGTAATGACTCGTTTCGAAGGGCGGCGACGTGGAAAATGGCTCAGTTGCCAGCTACTCGACGAGGGACACGTGTTGGGCCCTGCGTGGACACCCGGGTGCGGAACATCGGCACGGGATCACCGCCAGCGTTCTGGGCGGGAATGGCGATAAATGGACGTCTACCTGGTTCTGGCGAGACCTGGACGAGCGTACTGGACGGCCGTCCTGGTCCACGGATGCGATTTGTTTTATTATAGCAAATTCTGCGCACCTATTGCAAAAATCCCAAACGGAGCTGCTAGGAATAGTCGGGGTTTCATCCTGTCAAAATTTTGCAACGTGCGCTCTGACTCAATAAGTATCTCGTTTTCGTTGCCGGTATCTCTTATACCTCGTCCTCCTCGCCACAGCTCAAGCCCTCGATCGCTGCCATCTCCTTTGTTCATGCCCTCCATTGTCAACCTCAAGTTCAAGGCATGCCCGAGTCTTCTCCCCGTCTCCCCGCTGACCATCCCGCAGGGTAACAAATCCTTTGTCGCATTCTCAAATCTAAGCGACTCCGAGTCGCTCACAAAGACATGGAAGGTCTGTTTTCCCCCCACATCCCCTCGATCGCCCCTCTTCATCTCACCCAGGTCTGCACAAAGGTCGCTAGCTACCTCGAGCAGGGCCAGCGCCTCGAGAACTTGAGCTGGCGCCTCTGGCATCTGCAGACCCTCATCGTCGATGCCGATAATGCAAAGTCGAAGCGCGAGTTCAAAAAACTCTCCAGGAACATGGGAGACAAACTCGACAAGGAAAAGGGCAGGTACGTCCCAGCTCCCCATCGTCCCTTGGCCGCCCTATACCCTGACGCTCCTTTTCTCAATAGGAGCATCGAGGAGCTCGAGGCTCCAGATTTCAAGCGCAACGCGTCCACCGATCTCATTCGCCAGCGTGCCGTCGAGAGGGAGCGCAGCCGTGAGGCCAGTCAAAACGCAAAGCCCGGGACTATTAAACGTATGCAGTTCACCTTCTCGGTCGATCAGCCTACTCCTGCCACTCCAAACACTGCCGTCCCTAAGCCCGATCTCAGGCCTTCTGCCGAGTTCAAGGAGACCTCTATCAGGCGCGGCCGTCAGGCTACTCGCACCCACGTCGCTGGCGACGAATCCACTCATACTGACACCGACGCCTCCGCTGGCTCCCGGAAGCGCAAGTGCCCATCGGATGAACAGCCCTTTCTTCGCTTTCCCCCTCTGTTCTCTAGCGACTTTGGTCCTTCCGCTCTCCTCTCCGTCCAGCCTTCTCTTTCCAGCGCTATGAATTACGGCGAAGATGTCACCAACACCTCATCCCGTGGTTTCAGCATTCTTCGACCTACTATCGAGCTTCCGCTTGATGAGATCCTCAGTAATGTCGACCCGACAGATGATCAGTCGTCTTGTCTCATCGGGCAAAACGAGTCCACTCTCGCTGCTGACTCTGACATTTTGATGCAAGAGTCCTCCGCATCTGAACCTGACACGTCTTGCTCCGACTCCCAATCTTCCTTCAATAACAACGACTCGAACGCGACTGTTCCCATTTCTCAGCCCGTAGAGGAAACCCCTCCCCCAACCGCCTCGCCAACCAAGCTTGGCCCTAGTGCGGGAACCCGTGGCAATGCTCACAGCAGTCGTCCCAGCCTCACGGTTAAGACCCAGAACGCTCCCACAACACGATCATCTGGACCTGGTGCCACCGCCACTAGCGTCAACCCCGCAGTTCTTCGCGCAAATGGCAACTCTGCCCCTGGAGGAGTGAAGGCTGAGTGTTCGAACTGCGGCGCCACTCACACACCACTCTGGCGCCGTGGCCTAAATGACGAGCTGAATTGCAACGCATGTGGCTTGTACTGCAAGCTGGTATGTGAACGTCTAATAACACACCTGACAACAAAGCTCATGATCTCGGAAGCACAAACGCCCCCGCCCTAAGAGTATGCGCGCCAATCATGGCGAGGGTCGCTCTCAAGCGGCTCCTCGCCAAGAAGTGGTTGACGTCCTCGGTGGGTCTCCTCGGTACATGCGCCACACCACTCAGCTCAGTGGAGCGGTCGGCACAGCTCAATGCTACAACTGCCACACCACCGCCACACCGCTCTGGAGGAAGGACGACGAGGGTAAGACAGTGTGTAACGCGTAAGTTTTCATCTATTAGATCATTTTGCCCACGGGAGACTCATGTTACCGGGGACCTCTGACGTTAGATGTGGCTTATAGTAAGTAATGTACCTCCCTTCCTGTTGTATCCGCTGACCATACTTTATCACAGCTATAAATTGCACGGGTCAGCAAGACCAATTTCCATGAAATCGGATGTCATCCGCAAGCGCTCCCGTCATGACGCTCGGCGCACCGGTCCGGAGTCTTCCGAGACACCATCTGAGAGCCCAGACGCGAGCCGCCGGACCTCACCGAGTGCAGAGCGCTCCCCAACCCTTGCACCAGACTCAACCACTCAGCCTACGTACGAATTCAACGAGGAAACAACGACCCAGAGCTCA
>JBBPUA010000864.1:0-11568 GCA_038094355.1 Afroboletus lepidellus | reverse complement strand
ATTTGTCCGGTAGGACAAGAGACGCGGAAGTCGGATGGCGATGCACGAAAGGGTCATTCGGCTCTCTGCGAACCGAGGGGAAGAAAGCTCGCGTATACGATCATATAGCTTGAGTGCTGTATCGAGCTCGGATGGAGAAACACGAGATGTGGCGAGAATTGTCACCATCTCGGTGGCCGAAATGCGTCGTGGGAGGTGTGAAGACGCTGGGCCGTTGAATACCGCAATACGTGCGGGTAAACAACTGTTGAAACGACCGGACTCCCCAGTCCATGCGAGCATACTGACATCTCCAGACCTGGTGAGAACGTTTGCCAGTAGGCGTCCTAGCGAGGCTTCTCCTTCACCGTATATCACTGGTATACCAACGGCCGAGAAAATTCCGAGCAGCGAATATGCTGCGTCTTCTATGTATGTTGTCTGCCTTGGTGAGGCAAGACGCAACTTCTCCCGAATGCTAGTTAACCCCGGGCGGAGAGCCTGTAATTCCTCTGCAGACACCCCGGTCGCTTTCTCCATCTCTGTCATGACTTCTGACGATTCCTTGTGGTTTGGTAGCTGTAGATCGAGATAGAGAGTCCAATCTTCTGTGTAGAAGAGGACAACTTTGGCGGCCATGTATTCCTGTAGGGTCCAGGCACGGGTATTCCATAAGCTTTTCGTGAGAGCGCCGAGTTGTGACGAGGAGCGGACACCACGAAGGTAGACGATTGTCAAGGTGGATGACTCGTACCACTTGAACATGGCCACAAGGGCTTCCTGTAGGATGAAATGGTCCGATTTGTTGATGCAGCATGTGTCGCTCCACGCCCAAACAAACCCGGTGCCCTGAGCGATCTTGCAAAATATTTGTAACTTGTCGTGTGTCGGAGATTGTTCCAGGTCGTACACCGAAATATGCACCACCTGCTGGAACAGCGGTTCATCATCTTCCCAACAGTGCGATAACATTACATATCGGAAGTACTGGTGTACTTCATGCTTGATCCGGACGTAATCGATGCGCGTCGTCGTGGATGAAACCAGTGCCTTGAATGTCGTGGATGACTGAAACGCAGACGCCTGTGCTGCTCTATTGTACAGATGCCCATCGCTCGTGTTGATGAGTTCGCGTGGCAAGCGGCGGGTCGTCTTGTGGACAAGCTTTCGAATCGTTGCGCGCGTGCTCGATGGACTGACATAGCGCTCACTGAGTCCTGCGACCAGTGTAAACATAATATCTTTGTCGTAGAAATAGATGGCCCACGTTGAATCTCCGGATCAGGTGATTGCTCTATCCTCGAGAGCATTGCCTCGAACGCATTAACTGCGTTGTCATAGTCTCCTGCTCCATGTAACGCCGCATGCTTTGTTTCGAATCCCCAAGGCGATGACGGGTCAAGCGTGGTTATCTGATCATACATCAGCAATGTCGATCCGTACAATACCAAAAGTAATGTACCTGGTTTGCATCATCTAACGCCTTTTCCCACGCCCCAATTGCCAAATATGCTTTGCTTCGTTTGACAAGTATGCCTTGCGGGGTAGGAGGATCAAGGGATAACGAGGTCGTGTAAAGCATGATGGCCTCCTCATATTGCTGCGTGTTGGCCGCGATATCTCCGAGTTGCTCTGGTTTCCGAGAGGAACGTTGCCTGAAGCCTGCATAATTGACATGTAGGTAGAAGATCACGAGTAAGCGCGATAACTCACTAAGAGCCCACTCGCGGTGATCGCGATGCAGGCTCATCTCCTCTCCTAATTCACTCATCATCCGGCGGAAACACTCTACAGCATCTTGTACACGGTCCGTCGTTTCTAAACGCTCACATATGGCTTGATATATTGCGACCTTGGAGTGCATGAACTATGAACGGAAATTGTGAACCTTGCTACAGTCTGTGAGCGAAAGGGACACTCACACTACCTGTAGATAGTATAGCATCCTCCCATGAACCACGAGTCAAATTTGCTTTTGCCCATTCCCTCAAAAGTGGCGTCGGGGTTACATTCGAGGACGCGTCGCTATTACATCCCGCAGCAGAGAGTTGTCGCTGAGTAAAATCTAACAGAAATGGATGAACGCACAGAAAACATCAAGAGTGATAATAATCCTACCACAAACCCACTCGGTCATGGGCTTGCTCACGTAAACTTCCTTTCCCAATTCATTGATCATCTCATGGAAAGATTCAGTTGCGTCCGCGATACGGTCAATCAGTTCCAGATGTTCACATATGGTCCGATAGATGGTAAATCTCGGCGCGATAAACTCCGAATGAAGTGTCAGGAATACGGTGCACGCAGAATAAGTATACTCACGGCGGCAGCGGTGACCAGTGCATCTTTCCAGGAGTGGTCTGCCAACGTTGCTTTAACCCACTCCCTCAAAATGGAAGCGAGGTTAGCGTGGAGCGTCGGTGTGTTTGCACGACGAGTTGCTGTCAAGGCTGCATCACCGTCGCGTTTTGGAATGGAGAGACATTTTTGGGTGAAATCTGATGGAAAGTGGCGAATAAAAGGAATATAAATATGTGGAATATCGACTCACCAGAAATCCACTTGACAACAGCTTGGCACGTATATACCTCCTTTTCAAAAGTACGCACGAGCTCGAGAAGCGATTCACCTGCATCCTTTATGCGGCCCGCCGAATAAAGAGCCTCGCACAGACATTGTCGGATCGTGATGTCGAGGTTATCGAATTTCCACCCGAAGACCTGTTAGATAAGGTGAGCGATATTACTACATCCCCGTGCACCTGTTAGGCTCACTAATGATATAACGGACAAGGGACGACCGTCGCAGTGTCGCATTTGGGTTCGCGCGCGCTGAAGTGTCTGTATGGCGTCTTCATAAGCCCCGTTGTCCATATATGAGCTACCAAGGAGGAGGCACATATATGCCTTTGAAAACAAAACATCAGATTGGATGTTCGCTTCGTGGTGGAGTGCTTTCGACATGCCTGAACGACGTAAAAAATCGAGATGGAGGGGACCACAGTGAGCAAGTCGTCGATGCGCGATATTGCATCCAGGGGCTCACCTGCGATAAAGACGATAATAGCCTAGGAATATGAACAATAAAAGAGGTTTAATGAGAGAATACTGACCTTGACAAGGAGGATGAATGTAAGGTGAGACGAATGAAAGCGCTCAGATGCAATGTCGCAGGCTCGATAGGCCCCATGTCTTTCCCCATCGCCGACATGTGCTACACTCTTCGCAATGTAGGCGATGACAGATGGCTGAATTTCGATCGCCTTGGCATACATCAGCGGGGGTAGCATCGCGCAATGAGAAGAACGTACCTTCTCGGCGTCGGCTAGCGCTGCATCCCACTGTTGCAAACGGGCTCGCACGACCGCCCGACTAGCGAGTATATGAGGCTTTGGACTTCGAGAAGTGGTGATCACAGTGGTCAATAATGCGTCTGCATGATCCAACTGATCGTGCTCCCATGCGCAGAGGGCTGCATCATCAATCTGAATAGTAGGATCCTGAAGAGTTGGATGCAGGCGAGATAATGGAATTGGATCCTATACGGAAAGAAACGCGTTCAAACGCGCCATGTTCCGATGGGAGCTTACTCACAGTGAGGCGAGATAGACGCTCAAGAATAATTTTCCCATCCTTTCCTCCAACAGCGATTAAGCTGTCGTCCGGTGAAAGTGCGATTGAATGAATAGCCTGGGGATGTCGATTGAAGAAGCCGAGCTTGGAGTGCGTCGAGACATCCCAAAACGTGAGGCTGCGCGTCGTAGAATATGCAAAGAAGCACCCGTGCTTTGGTATGGCAATGCACGAACGTTCGCAGATACAGGGCACGGACCATTCAGAGACCGTCGTGTGAGACGCATCGAACTCCTTGATTCTTCTGTCCGACACGACGAAGAGGTGGTCACTGGACCAGAGGAGCCCGCTGTTGTAGTACGGGGCCACCCTGACTGGTATGTCGACGAGAAGGCCGCCGTCGTTGCTGTCCCAGACGTAAACAGATCCATGGCCTGTGGCTGTTGCGACGCGTTCCCCTACTTCGCCGCAATCACTGGATGGTTATGCTGTAATGATTGCACCTGTTTGCAGGTCACGAGATCCCAGATGATGGCTGTGCCATTATCAGATGCGGAGACGAGCCGGGCCGAGTCCGTCGCGAAATCGACAGCGTTGATGTCCCTGTGCGCAAGGATGCGCCCGTGGGTCTTGGCTGTTGGATTGAATCGCTCGTTCCTGCTTACCTAATACGATACTTACCTCGTGCAGTGTATCTTATCTCTTCTTCGTCTACTATCACGAACAACTGCTTCGCCGTCTCGTCCCGCCTCACCCGCAAGTTGCGTAGCTCCGGCGTACGACTTTTCAACATTGGCATCCCATAAGCAGAATTCACCCCAGCATGTCCCTCCAGCGATCCATTTTCCGTCCCTGGACACGGCGATGCTCAGGATGCCCCGGGCTTCCATCGCCGCCACTGGTTTAGTGTCTTCCACTCGCCACACTCGAACCTGATCCGCAGCACAACTCACGAGGTGCTCGCCATTTGCAGAGAATGCCACTGCCCTCAAATCACTGCCTGCGTCAATTTCGATTGGCGAGTATCGCCCCAGCCCTATGGTTCCACGTCAACTCAGGTGTAACTCCATCTCGTCAGTACGTACCAGTTGTCGTCGATGGGGAAGTCATTAGTGACACAAGATAATAGGTAGGAGTCAACAGATAATTCAACGTACACCCTCTGCATTTTGTGCATGTTGTCGTTCATTTGGTGGCTCCATCACCACGTGTTTTTGGCGCTTGTTTGGCGCCCGAATTGTATGTTTGGCGCCCGAATTGTATCTTATGCGAGGAGTTGTTTTTCTGCTCGCACACTGAAAATTTGTAGGCAACCTCCTTCAAGATTTCGCTCCATCAGCGCGTACGTCGTGGTGACATTTGTCTGTGTATTGGTGTCGATGCCTTTCTGTGCTTACTCTAGCTCGCCGACGCTCGTCCTCCCGCGTCTTCAAGCTATTCCCACATTAATGTTAGGCCATTACGGGTTCATGGCCTGTGCTTTCCTCGTAACCCCGACGTAGTCGCGTGCTATTCAAGCCTCTTGCAGCGACTGTCTTTAAATATACACATGACTATGTGCATGTGCAGAAGATTCGCCGGAGTGAGTCAGCTTCTGTGAACCTGGAGATGCACGGACAGGCTGGAACGCATGCGGTTTGTTATCCAATCTCATCAGGGTCATCATGGATTGATATATCATCCTCAGCAATTAGAAAGTACTTTACGCCCCTCGGGTAGTCCAGGTTACGATCCGGCCGGACGAGACGTTAGGATGCTAAAGTAGCAATTATCAGCATAATGGGCTGATTTAATGGTCTCGCAGTGCTTGTTTGCACACGGGATGTGTGATCGATTGCATCCTGCGATTCATATCATCGTGCATATTTAATTGATACACCTCGCTCCATTGAGTTGACTCATCATCACTGTTCCTTGTCGCACGCCCTCCATTGTGCCTAGGATGACTAGGCTTTGGACCTTGTTCAGATTCGAAGCAGCCAACAATTCTGACACTTCATCCCCGATACGCGCAAAGGTTGAAAATTGAATATTCTTTTTCTGCATCCCATTCGGATCACCCTAAATGGCAGGGCCTTTCAGGTAGGTCGGACAATGCGTGATGACGAAACAAGCTACATACCAAGAATGTCTAAAACGACAAGGTACACTTGTCTTTCCTATTCCCCCGCCTTTAGCAGGATCTCATCTTCCTTCGACGAAGGTAGGCTTCAGCCGTCGGGGAGTCGCGAATATACGGTTCTGTCAGCATGACCTATTTATGTAGGTTGTCCTGCGGAAAGATTGCAGAGACTAACACAGCACGGTCCTGGAACATTCAATTGATGCTGATAAAAACGATGAGGTAACTAATATGCTCTAAAGCCGAGTGTTTCTGTTTGTTCCCCTGGTCCCCCTGGTTTCCGTTCAGCTTGCAAGCGACGTAAACAACTATCGGGCTTGATTTGGCACAATAATTCAATACATGGATGCTGTATTCAACAATGGATAACATCCGGCGAGATATGTAGAAGTCGCAAACCCCAAGAAATGGCGCGTTCATCACCAAGGATCCCAAACCTTTGATTGCTGCCTTGCAAGATGGGATCAGAGGGAGCCCAAGACAGACAAGGGAGTCATCACAAAAGGCGCTGTTCTGCCTAAGAACGATTTAGAACTAATTTTGCACCTTAGGGCTGATGAGGACATGCGATGCAACTTTTTTCATGGTTACCTGAGTGCTCTGATTCAGTAGGTGTCAATTGTGTAGCTTCGCCTTCCCCGAAAAAGGGGGTGAGGTTAAACTAGCTCATACACGATGGGGTGGCAACCGATGATCCAAAATGGTCTGAAAGGAACGACCTGGGAAGAGCGCTTGACATTGCTTTCCGCATTGCCCTTTGATTCCGAGTTCTTGAGCCACGGGACTGCGGTTCCACTATACACTGACGAATGATGGTGCAAGGAGGAAAATTAAACGTATTAATTGGATCTGCGATAGACTGCTTATGGCGGGTGGCCGTCAGCAACACTGAGAGACATGCGGGCCTGTGACACGACGAAGACCTCAGTTTGATGTAGAAGAGCAATCTCTCGGGAAAAACACGGCCCGTGAAGGAAGGCCGAAACACGAGGCATACCAGTCACTGATCGAAATCAGCAAGTATACAATACGAAGAAGGCACACACACCACAGCCTTTGATCCCCATCATCCTGCCTGTGACTACGTCGACAATGAGCGGTGCGTGCTGGCGAGACGGATTGCATATGTTCTGACCATGGGGTAAGAGCACTACGAGCCAACAAGAGTCAAGGGCGGTAGTGATTTGCGGGCAGTGATATTCACTATGGATGGTGAGTATCTGGTGAGCGGCGGCGGCGAGAACGCGGTGCGAGTCTGGCGACTGGAAGACGCCATACAAGTGGCGAGAATGGAAACACGGACAACCGTCTACTGTCTAGCGGTGTCCCTGGATGGGCGACTGATTGCTGCGGGAACATACGACGGCGACATTTTCGTGTGGGACACCACAACGTACAAGCAGGTCGAGTACAGGAAGGATAACCGGGAGATCAACTGCGTTGATTTCTCACCCGACTCGGCGCGGCTCGTCTCCGCTGGCGACAACCGGATGGCTGCGATTTGGGACTTGGAGACGAAACGAGTGCAAATACTCCACCACGAAAGCAACGTCTGGGCAGCAAAATACTCCCCCCAAGGAGACAGGATCGCGACCGCCAACGAATATCGCTCTATTCTGGTCTGGGACAGCGACGACGGTAGCTTGCTTGTTGAGATTCCAGTACCGGTTGCCGTGTGGTACAACAAGGGCCTTCTTTGGTTCAACGACCACCTATTTGTCATATCTGACAGGAAAATCAAGCAACTTGATACCTTCACAGGTTCCACCCTCTCGCAATGGCCAGTCCCCAACACCAGCACCTTTTCCTGCATCGCTCTGCGAAAGCAAGGAGACTGCATTGCATACTCAGTAAATGACAACGTTTCGTTCTGGAACACCACAACGGGCACGCAGCTTGATCGAATTCAATGCCCTCAGGATGTTCGTTACCTCTCGATCTCTCCAGACAACGCGTTTATCGTAATCGGTGGTCACAAGGGGGAAATCATCATTAAAAGCCTATCTTTTATCATTGTAAGAGTCGAGCCATAGCGGATTATGGTGTATCTGAACATTGCTCGTCCTTCCACGTAGGATTCGATCCCTCTCTCTCGCTTGCACCCCACACTGCAAGAGCCTGCCGTCCAAGTTGGAGCCGCCGCGTTTGACGCTTGGAAAAATGATCAGCTTGAAAATGCAGAGACGTTATTGACCACTGCCATTGCCACATCCCAGAAACCAAATAACCACTTACTTGCCTGTCGTGCTCTCGTACAAGCTCGTTTACGCAAGTGGAGTACAGCACTGGCAGATGCAGAAATGGTTCGCATTACCCAAATCTTCTTTACTCTGATGCTGATACTCGCTGGTTCACCCCAAGGCAATTGACCTTCAACCATCTGTTATAGCATACGTTGCAAAGAGTATAGCGTTAGTAGGCAATGGAAAAAAGGATGACGCCTATCGGACCTGCGACATTGCATCAGAACGTTTTCATTCTCAGATTACCTTTCTCCTTCTCACCAAGGTCCGTAGTTCAACCTTGGGTAGCATCCGGTGCTCACATTTCTTAGGCTATAATCGTGTTCATGGCTGGAGGGCATGTCGATGCGATATCGCGCATGAGCGACCTTATTGCCACGGTGCAGCACAACTCGATATTTTATGTGGTCCAGGCATGTAGACAACACGCTGCACGTGGCGAATATCACTGTTGACATTTCCAGTAGGCATACATGCATCTTCTCATCGGAAACTCGCATATGGAGAGCGGCGATCGCATGGGCGCAATACAGTCATTTGAACGTGCCCAAGCTCAATTGCGACCCCATTCAAGCCAAACGCTTTTTATGGTTTCTCTTGCGAGTTTTCGAATGTGCATATCATTCACGATGCCACTGACCACCCACGCTAGCTATCCGGATGGAAATTCGACACTCTCAGTATCGCGATCGGACAGCGTTTGTGTGAGACGCTCTATTCCGAGGGCCGCACAAAGGATGCAGGCAAGTCAGTTCTTGAGCTGATGCACACTTTTGAGAAGGAGGTATATATGCACGAAGCGGTCGTCGAATGGGTTGCTAGTACGCTCAAGCTCTGGTTTCACGTACATCGCTTATCCAACCTCTTTCATCAGATTTCACCCAACGATGTCTTTCGAGCGACAATGACGTAAACGTGGACGCAACCCGTGACATAGACGCAGTCATCCTTCACGCTGACCGTACATCTCTTCTGAGGGGGTGGGCAAAAGCGACGTTGACAAATCATCCCTGGAATACTACCTTGAGTACTGCTATTTCTGTAAGCATTCCTTTCATTATATGTGTCCTTTGTGACTAATACTCTTGGTGGAGTTCGATGTCCCAAGATTTTCTGTTTATCAGACCATATGTGAACGTCTAGAGGCGACTAACCACATAGTGGAGGCGACTGACTGTTTTTACGAATTAATAACTGAATTGGGAACACAGGTCTACGTGAATGAGTTGGAGATCGAATGGGTCTGCGGTGAGATTATTCACTCTGTTCTCTTATCATAGGCTCAATCTTTCATGTAAGGATTTACGCGACGGTGCCTCTCCACGTCTGTAAGCAATGACGGTGCAGTCCCGAGTGCTGCCCCTACACCTCTGTTGAGGGAATGGGCTAAAGCAAAATTGATCCGTGACTCTTGGGAAGATGCAATGCTCTCTGCTAACAATGTGGTTATCTCCTTTTGCTTCTACGACTGTGCGGTTGACACCATTGGTTTATAGTTTACATTCTCGAGGGCGGCGATCTATCAGGTCATATGCGAACGTCTAGAAGCGACAGACCGCATAACAGAGGCAGTAAAATGCTTTCATCAGATGACGAGCGAACTGGGAGAGGAGATCAATACACATCGTGAACACGGTGAATGGGCCATAAGTGAGTGTAGTGGACATATTTATGTTCGTCACTTATTCTGGCAGGCTTCAGGCAACGCTACTCCAGGAAGCCAAAGCATCTCGAGGAGCACCTCGGAGATACAGCAATGAATGCGAAGCGATATGATGAAGCCATCTCCCATTACACGACTGCATTATCTCTTGATCCATTCTCACTAGAAGGGATTCTCATCAAGCGAAGCAAGGTGTACATGGCAGCTGGGTCATGGCAACTTGCGTTAGACGACGCAAACCAGGTATTCAATTTCTCCTCACGCGAGTTCGTGTTACTGATGTGTTACGACTAGGTCATCGCAGTAGATCCGTCATCACCTTGGGGGTATCAGATGAAACATGCGGTTTTGCACAAGACGGGAGACTACGAGAATTCAATCAATGCGTTCGAAACGATGCTCTTAAAGTTAGAGCATGCACCTGACCTAGAAGTTCAACGTAAGTCGCATCGTATCGAGTCCTCGCAACATGGGGTATTCATATCATTGAACAGGGCGTGCTGACCGGTACATCAGTCCAGAGGGCACGCGAGCGACGATTCGCAAAATTGTCCATAAAACCACCCGCCGTTTGCCGCGCGAGCTCGTAAACACGGTCGATGGGCATCTTTACAATAGAGCAGCACAGGCATCTGCATTCGAATCATCCCCGATTTTTAACGAACTCGTATCATCCATGACGACACGCATCGATTACGTCCGGATCAAGCGGGAAGTACGACAGTATTTCCGCTATGTCATGTTGTCGCACAAGTGGGAAGACGATGAACCGTTGTTCCAGCAGGTGATAAACACCTCGGTATACGACCTGGATCAGTCCTCAACTCACGACAAGCTGCAAATGTTCTGCAAGACCGTTCGGGATGCCGGATTCATTTGGGGTTGGAGTGATACCTGTTGTATCAACAAGTCGGATCACTTTATTCTCCAGGAAGCTCTCGTAGCCATGTTTAAGTGGTACGAGGGAGCAGCCTTGACGATCGTTTACCTCCGCGGAGTCCACTCGTTATCGCAGCTTGGCGGTCTCATGCAAAGCATATGGAATACACGAGCCTGGACACTCCAAGAATATATTGCAGCCAAGGTTGTACTCTTCTACACGGAGGAGTGGACTCTCTACCTAGATCTGCGGTTGCCAAATCACAAAGAGGCGCAGGAAGTGATCTCGGAGATGGAGGAAGCCACCGGAGTGTCCTCAAAGGAGTTAAAGGCACTTCGGCCAGGGCTGAGCAGCATTAGGGAAAAACTACGTCTTGCCTCGACTCGGAAGACGACGTTGCCGGAAGATGCTGCATACTCGTTACTCGGTATCTTTTCCGCTGCTGGTATATCTGCGATATATGGTGAAGGGGAGGGCGCCCTCGGGCGTCTACTGGCGAATCTTCTCACCCGATCCGGGGATGTTGGTATCCTTGCATGGACTGGGGACTCTGGCCCCTTCAACAGCTGCCTGCCTGGCCGTATTGCCGTATTCAACACATCAGCATTATCACATCTTCCACCCCGTATTCAGGATTCTGACATGGAGACCATTATTACATCACATACTTCTCCATTCGACCTTGATGCAGCGCTTAGGCTTTACGACCGTATTCGCGAGCTTTCCACACCTAGGTTTGCAGAGAGTCGATTGACCCTTCCATGCGTCGCTATCCGACTCCCACGCGTTTCGTCATATCGGTCGAGCTCAGGCCGTGTGCATCAGATGGATACCGACGCGTTTGGGGCAGTTGAAATCAGGACGAAACTCGACCTTTCTCGATTGGGGACTCTTTACCTCGTTCATCCTTGGTTAGGGACACTCCTGGAGCACGAGGACGTGCATAGTGGTGCATTCGAGGAGGACAACGTCATGCCACCTCCATCGCCGAATATGGAAGACGAAGAAATTTCCGACGAGGAGCTCAATGACGGGGAGAACCTCGATGAGGAGGTTGACAACGAGGAAATTGACGATTCATCGTCTCTTCCTCGATTGGAATCGCCGTC
>JBBPUA010000863.1:0-11576 GCA_038094355.1 Afroboletus lepidellus | reverse complement strand
ATGGTGCATGAAGTGTATTGGGTATGATGCGAACTTCCAAAGGAGAATTGCAGCTGGCTCTTGAGCAGTGTGCTAGTCTGTTTCTTTCATGCTCGTGGGCTTTTTGACATACATAAAGATCTGACTGCAGCTATCACTTAACCTTGTTATTGGTGTTATCTCCAGTAATCGACACTATTATTGATACAGCGACTTCTTTTCTCTCGGAAGCCTAAGGTCAAAGGACATGCCCAGTTTTTTTTTTTTTTTTGCAAACAGTCGGCGAATATCGGGGCGGCAGTTTTTCAGCAGACCGTGGTCGTCACCTCAGAAGTTTGGGCCCTATGAAGGCTCAGAAGAAAGACATTTCGCCGTCATTCAAAATGAACATAGAAATGCCTTATCACCTCTAATGATCTAGTAATGTCTTCCTCCTCCACGACGAAGTGAATTCTATACGACGTGGACGGTGGGGTTTCTGCTATGACAAGTGTTTGTGCCCGCTGATGCGACTTAGATTCATGACGCACACCAAGTGGGACGATTATCCTGCTCTATCCAGGTTATTCGTATCGCGCTTTTGACGGTGACTTTGACATTGCAATAATACGAAGAATTATCGAATGGTGAGTGATCCCCCTTTTGAACGATCTGAAGGAAAGTCAGTTTGTTATGCAGAGGTGATGCAATGAGCACGTCTCTATTTATCCCATAGAATTGCTAGAGCCAAGTCATGATGCATTGTCAAGAACCGCAGGAAAGCAACGTCTGCAAGCCTACCGCGGCATTCTCCATCCAGTTATCTCTGCTAAACCCAAACATTCCCAGAACTCTGGAACAGTCTCAGACGGTCCCATCGTGGTGTAGTACTTAGGTTCTGCTGTCGGCTGAAATCTCGGGAGAACTGCCAGGCACTTCCGAGGAGCTGATGCAACGCTAAGCAAGCAGGCAGAGTCACGGTGCGATCATGATGCTGATGATCATGTGTCTCCCGAATTGTTGACATTTTGGTTTGGTACCACGGCACGGGCGACGCTCTTGCTTTGGAACTTGAGGAGACTAATTCTGCACCCAGTGTGTTTCGTTCGTCAACTCTGGCGCATAAACGAAAAGCCTACGCAAACTGTACCGGAAGAGAAGTCATGGGGATACCTTTCCATGGTCGAGGGTTACTTTCGTCTTTCTGATGTTCTAAATCCTACTTGACCCATCACGCCCTAATTAGACTCCGAAATCACTAGTACACGTCAAGGCAGCATACCTGCGTGGTTGAGCTGAGCAGTTACAACGTATACGGCACGGAAAACCCAAGCTATCAGTGGAACGTTGACATACGAGTTGCTATAGCTCTGGGGTTTCCCTCAATTCCGCTTCTCAAGTAGTTAAAATGGGTATGCAATGCGCAGTGAATCGTCGTGATAGCATTCCAGGAGAGATCATGAGTCTAAATAAACATAGTTAAGAGAGACAACACGACCGAAAGGAGCCCATACACCTCCATCACAAGCTTACAACATCCGGTACGCTGGGATCCTCGAGATCCGGCATGGATACTTTATCCCGCAAAGTAGTGTGAGGCTCAACCTCCCCCGCTCGGGTGCGATCTGAGCCCGAGTCGGACAGCGTGGGCGAAACGACGGTGGTAGAGTCCGTCTCGGCGTCCTCTGCCCCTCCGCGCGCGTTCTTGTGCCCGGGTTGACACGTGGTTTCCATCTTGACGACCAGATCCACCTTCACCTCGTTATCCTCATCCTTCTCCCTCTCTTCTTCCTCTTCTTCGATGCTGTCCGACCGCGACAGCTTCCCGGGCGGTTCAATCTTGGGCAGCAGCAGCACCTGGCGTTCCTCTGCTTCGTGCGCGCTCGGAAACGCCACTCCCATCCGGCGCGCAAGCTTGCGATCCCGGATCCGCGCGAGGCTCATTCGTCGTTCCTCCATCCACTGTTCCTCATCCAGCACCGGTGCGGCGGCCCGTGCCGCCGCCTCAGTGGTCGGTGCGAGCTTCTCACACTCGACGCCCATCCCTGCAGCCGCGAGCACACGCATAACGGGTGCGTGAGAGCGAGGGTTCGGCATGCGATGTGCATACGTGGCGTTCATCCTGAGAGGCGTTCACGTCAAGAGGACGATTCCGGTTAGTATGTGTACCTTTTAGAACCGAGGTGAGATGGTGGCTTACCCCGGACCGAGGATAAACTCGCCGCCTAGCTGTGTGTGATCACCAGCTTTCTCCCACACCGGCATACCGACACGAAGGGCGTTCTTGAAGACCATGGCGAGCCCACTCATTGATCCGTGGCGCACATAGCCACCTCGCTTACGCTGTGATTTCGGTTCCATTACACGCAAAGTCATGCCCAGCGCTTTGTAAAGGCGCAGCGTGGGATCAGTGTAAAATGTGAACGGAGTGCGAAATATTTCTGTACGATCCATCAACTATTGGTCCCCAAAACACCGGGTGAAACACGTACGTCGATAGGATTTGATCATATTGTAGGAACCATTTCCGATAACAACCAAATTGACGTCGGCTTCTTTGAGCAGCTTTGGATCAACGTTATCCGAGACAGAGAACATGTAATCTTGGCATAAAGGGCACCTGGAAACTTTGTTAGTTGCCATGATACTTCACACGATGAAGTGAACCTGACCAGAAGTGTCTGATGAAGAGAACGATGGTCTTTTGGTCCCGGAAGAGCTCGCCAAAAGGCACGCGCAGACCATTTTCAGCAATGACGAAGCAAGATGCTGCCTCGGCGAGCTGCCTCGGACTCGGCATTGCATGTTCGCTGAACGGTTGGGACTGGGCCGAGGATGGTCGTTTGGCTAGTGAAGGGGTGCGTCTGTGACCATAGCCACGACCGTCGATGGTCGCCAGAGAGCGCGAGTGGGCGTGCCCCGTGGCGGTAGGTGGATGGGAGTACGTTGCAGGGGAAGAATGGGAAAGGGAGGAGGCACCATCGAGGCCAGTCGTGAGACCTAGCTCAGCATCCGTAAAGGGCTCGTAAACGCATCCACTGGTCGAGTCGCGAATGGGACTGGAGACTTCCATAGTGTGTAGACGGGCGACGATCTCTGCCGGGAAGAGCGTCGTCGACTTGCGACGAGCGTGAAATGTGTTCTCTTCTGAGATGGGTTTTGGTTTGCTGGGGCGCTCTAGCGGTAGGGGATGGGGGAATGACGTATAAGAAGCATTGGTCTGACTCAGGGCCAAATTATCGGTGGAGTGGGTCAAACTTAGGCGACTCCCGATCTTCTTTGGCAGTAATCTGGCAAATTTCTTAGCCTTGTTCGGCGCTGTTGCAGCCGCGTGGTCGTCGGCAGAAATGGGAGCTAAACGGAGCGGAGAGGATGGGGCAAGTGCCGTATCGGACTGAACGCGCGAAAGGAACGAGTGCACACTCTCGGTGCTCTGTGCGACGGACGAAGTGGGGGAGATGGACAAAGGCTCTGCGGTGAATACAGGAGTGGATGAGAGCGCGTTGGCATTGGCAAGAACATATGATTGCAGTCCAGGATGTCCGTAAGGCGAATTTTTGGGTGGAATGGGCAGTGTAAGTCGCGCTTCCTTTCGTGACACAGCCGAGCGGGAACGCCGACGCTGCATCGGGATGGGCCGTGAGTAATCAGGGATGCAATCCCGATGTTGGAGGGATCCGTCTCGTGCACTCCCATCGGTAGTTGGTGACTCCAATATGTTGGACGTGCTTCTGGCAAATGATGCCGTCACGAAGCCCAAATTCCGACCCGAAGGCGTGGGTTCGTTGACAAGTGTGGGTGGCAGAGGATCGCGGCAAAGACATGTCTGATATATGTCCGGTGGATATTTGCCACCAGTGTAAGGCAGGGTTGGGAGATGCGAGGTGGATTCTCCGCGAAAGGAGAGGGGTGCACAAGCGCTGCTGAGAGTGCTGGCGGTACGACTTCGGAGGACGGAAAGTGGTGCGAAAGGATCGCCGAGGTCTGGCGATGGGTAGCGCGCCTCGAGCTCTAGGCTGGGAGCGGGCTTTCGTCGAACCCGTGTGGAAGAATCGCTAGTTGATGGCACAGACATGGTACAGACCTTGCTCGTCCCGAACTCGAGACCTACAGGAGGGACGAGAGATGGATCCAGCAGGAAAGCGGGGAACGGAGCACGGTCTACGAGCCCTTATGTACAATTTCCATCGTGGCTTCGGCGAGGAGTGTTCGTTGCGAACCTTGCGCAAGGGGGTTGCACGTTTCCTGCTGCATTGCCCCAATTCCCGCGTCGGCTACCGCGCCTCTTTATCACCAAATTGCGCATGACTCGCGTGCAGTGCTTCTGGACCTGAGAGCCAGACCGATACTCAGTACTTATGTATGTACGGTCAGTGGGACGTCCAAAGCTGCTGCGGGAGGATGACGGCGATCTCACGACAGGATTCAGTTTCAGAAGCACATCGCAGGTTCGTCACCCACGAGAAGAACGCACTCGACGCCGATCGGGATTCAGCGCGAGTGCTGGGCCTCGAACATTTGCCGCTCTTGGTCGCGCACTTGGTCAACGTATATCGTGTAATTCCTTGTTCCCTCCTGCATGTGCGGAGAATCGGCGGTGCATCGCCAAGGATGATTCCAGGGCAACGCAGCTACCACAGTTATTAATTACAGGAGAGAACGTTCTAATGGCACGAGATCCCAAGAAACGCCAAACGATAACCTTACTTTGCCATCCTATATCCGTGTTCAGCACCTTCCAGGGGCCGGTACAGGTGCAGGCTGAGTCATGAGCTGCGGAGACAATCAGAATAATTCCGCAAGGCATATGAGACACCTTGCCTTGATAGTCTGAATAGTAGTGAATATCATGGCAGCCACCCCAAACACGCCCAGTAGGATATCCCTGAATTTCTCCATCGGTGTCCTGGCCACTGCCTTGTAGTGCAGCATCGCGGGGTATACGAAACACAGTGGGATACTAGAACATTGTTCATTCTCCACGAGATTTACAAGCTCTAGCATTCGGACTTACCAAGCGAAACTGCCAATGAGTGCGACGAACTTGTCGAGGTCCGCAGCGCCAGCCCAGCTAATTGCCGTGCAGACCACCACCAATCCAAAGCGGAAAAGGTTCTTGAGCCACTTCACACGTGGATTCCGCTTGCCGCTCCTCACAAACAAGCCGTTCTCCAAGATACGCACAGCCGGGAAGAACTGAAGCGGGATAGACAAGAGGATCGCGGCAGAATATAGGAATTGGACCTGTTTCATCGAATCGGACTAAGTCAGCGAAACTTGTGACTGGTGAATAGACTTACAGTTTGAGTGAATTTATTCATGGGGTCAAGGTTGACAAGGACCACTGCTTTCACGTCCGACCCGAAAGTCAAATACGCCAGAGCTCCGGCGCCGCCAAAGAGCACTTGAGGAGGGGTAAGTATCACAGCGATAGAAAGCGTGAGATGATGGGTACCGAGAGAGCCGATCATGACACCAGTCAGAGCTTTGGGAAACTTGCGTGGTTCGCGCATGGCATCCGTGATTGGGATAACCTGAACAGCAATACTCGTCAAACAGGCGCGAAGTCGGTTCATGGATGACATACCAAGCCCACTCCTTCAAAGGAGAAAACAGCGGTACTGTTCCAACAGCATGAATGAAAACTAGACACTCGTTCCAACATAAAACTCACCCGATGAACAAAGGAAATTCTCGCGGATTGAACAATTGAACCTGTGCTACGCCCTTTACACCAATGATGGAAAGTTCGCTTCCAAAGATGTAAATCAATCCAGCGAGGATAAATACATCTGCAATGAGCGCAGCTGTACTGAGTTTTGCAAGGTTTCGGACGAGGGCCAAAGGCAGGAAGATCACTAGCTGGATGAGGATGAAGAAGAGTACGGATAGATTAGTTGCACAATGAGTGACTGCGGAAACAACTGCCTGCAAAAGTCGGTCATGCTGTCACAATACTTTTGGATGGAAAGAACTTACCTGGAGGTTTTCCGCGACAAAGATAGTGTAAGCTGTGACAAATCCGATTTGAGATATTGTAATAGAGAATAGAATTGCATATCGCATCCATGGTCCATATAATGCCCCACCAATATCTGAACTTTATATAAGCAAGGAGGCGAGTGGGCGAGTGGGAATTACATACCTCCAAAAGAACCAGAAACGACGAACTTTGCCTCGACCAGAAGTAAGAACGAGTATAGGGAAACCAGAGCAACGACCGTGATAGTGAGGGCGGAAAAGAGGAGCCCTCCGTTGGCAAATCTACTCGGTTCGTGGCGATCAATTAAGAAACCTTGAGATCACACATGACTTACCCTTTCCCAAGGAACAACACACCTGTCCCCACGAATGATTTCAAAAGCTGGCGAGCCCGCGTGAAAAATGGTACGCGGAACTGCAGGGATGCCGAGATGCTCACCATCAATACAGCCTGTGGCACGGTTGCGTCACCATGAGCACTGACGGACGCAGCGCGTCGCCTGGACCGAGACAGGGAGCGATCCTTCTTCAACAACGGCTGCGTCTCGCTAGTAGTTGGTATGTCTGAAGGCGTGACGGGAGATTCTACGTCGTCGACTCTCTCTTCGTCCTCCTCGAGGTCCTCTCCCGCCTAGGACCAATTTAACAAGTGTTTCCGACGATGAAAAGACTGGCTCACAAATTGACCATAGATATAAAGGAAATCGATGAAATTGTTGGTTGCTCGTCTTTCGTTGTTCGAGCTGCTTTGGTCGTTTGCCTGAAGGAGAACATAGTTTCGCCTAAAGCCACCGGGCTCGTGGATATGCTCAAATGCAGGGTCGGGTGGTGCAACAGATCCTGCATACGACAACGCACGTGGACGACTAGATAGTCGCCTCTGGTCCGCGTGCCACTTGTAAATGTCGTGGCTGCAAAGGCGATCAATGATGCGAGGACGGAACAGATGCGACAAGCTCACGTAACGTCTGCACCCGGAGCATGGTAGGGTATGGGAAAGGTCTCCGATTCCTCGCGCGGTCGTAGAGGAGAGGATGAACCCGCAATTGGGGTATCTAGGTCTGGGGTATCTTGGTCAGAACCAGCTAAAGAACGGAGGTCTGTGCGACTCGGGCGCTCTCCGTCGATGCGGAGGTGGCGTCTGAGGACTCGAGCCTTGTCCTCTGCGGGAAGATCATCCAGGTCTGCTACTGGATTCTCTATGCCATTCCCCGGCGCCGAACCGGCAACCTGGCGCTTTGCGGGACTTGCGCTATAGGATGGATAAAGCTTAGCAGACAGGTCGTTTGCACTTGGGGAGGCATTCGCGTAGGACCCCACTGGGGGGGTACTGGTGTACCGAGCGGGAACGTTGGGAACGGGAGGCGTTCCCGAATACTGTGCACGAAGGGCGCGGAGGTCGGGTGTGCCGGAGGGCGTGGGGGTGTCGGAATTGAAGGCAGGAGGAGAGCCAGAGCGAATGTTGACGGGCTTGGACGGGGAGGACATGGCAGCGAAGAACCGACCGAGAAACAGCCGCGCGAGTACCGTCAGTCCGGCGCAACGTCCCTATTTGGGCACGTGACGAAACCTCGCTCGACTTTCCTCTACGTGGCGACATGGCCGACACTTCTTTCTGGACAACTCCTCATCGGAACTATACCGTCGCTAGCCTAGTGTACCTCTCTAATTCGAACTTGAAGTGGAACGAAAAGGGAACACTGATGAGCGACCTAGACAACACGGCAACAAAAGCAGGTATGGACGTTAGCCTATTGTGTGAGCTGCAACCTATTCCAAGCACTGGCAAGCCCTCGGCGAGTCGGGGTGTGTCTGGCATCGATAATGATATTACTGCTAGTGTAGTATGTGAAAAGAAAGAGAATAAACATGTTGAGAGTGGCGAGTGGCCTTTCCAGGGCTTTCTGCACCAGATCGGGGTAGCTGACGATATCCCTGCGGCTTAGCACAACTAGTTTGCTTGAGCACAGCAAAACTGAATTGTCGAGGTATCAATGATCTGGCACCTGTCGCTAATTCCTGGGTTTAGCCTTCTACGTTGTAGGCTGCATTTCGAGAGTTGGACACGTCTACCTTCGTAAAGTGTCCTGGTGGCACCAATGCTTGACCATTAGGGCAACTGCTACTTAACATGGATGTCAGACGAGAAAAACACCGAGTTTGGAACGCTATTGTAGTACTTATCACCTTCGAAGGTAGTGATATCGTGAGTAGATAGACACATCAATCAAATAAGTCATCGAACATGTGTTCGATGATACCTGTCAGGCCGTATGTAGCCAGTAACACATCCATTCAATCTTGTGACTGTGTCATCTCCATCAGCTTGCCCGCGTCCATGTCAGAAAAACGGGAAACGACGCGACATTTGAGCTCGAGGGGATGGCTGGATACGGCCATGGTCACTCGAGTTCTAGAAGCGGCATACATGAACTCACGATACAATTCCAGTTGACCATTTTGGGTCTGGATCTATTTCGATGCCGTTCTCGTCCAACGGCTTTATGAACTTGAACACGGCAAGGAGGTGGACCATTGCTACCCATAACGAAGCTTCCGCGAAGTGCCTACCGGCGCTGAAGGGATGTGAGTTGCATACTCATGACCACATAATTCGAGTATCTTACCAGCCTCTGCGTCCGAAACCAAAGGCAAAGGTCACAGAATCGTCGTTGAGTTGACCGTCCTGGTCTAAAAATCTCTCTGGCATAAATTTGGAAGGATTGGGGTACATGGTTTCATCCATTGACATCGCCCTATGTAACAAGTGAGCAACGCCAAGCAGTCCGATGCTCTGCAGACATACCAAAGGTTAGGCAAGACCACGCAACCTACATTGCCGTCAGATGATCAACTTGCGCGACGGACATTCGTACCTTCGGGGATGTATTGCCCTTCATATACATCGCTCTTGGTTGTGTAGTGAGGCAAACCTTTGATAATCTAAGCAATTAATACTCTACCCACGTCATCTACTTACCTAACGGGAATACTGGATGCCATCTGAGCGTCTCGCGCAGAACTGCACCAACATAAGGCAAAAAAGACCTATCCCCAAAATCTGGTAGTCTATGCGTTCCGACAACGGTGTCGATTTCTTTCTGAGCACGTTCTTGAACTTCCGGATGAAGCATCATTGCCAGGACGAAAACGATCAAAGTAGATGCCGTCTGTTCAGTTGTCTGAGAGCCCGCATAATGAAGCAATAACCCACGTACCGTTTCCACGCCAGCTGTTAATTCGTGCGTCATTCAATATATCAAACTGATACGGTTTTGCACTAACCAATGAAGGCTGTTGCTGAAGAAGATTGCAGAGTAACTTCCAAGTCTTCGAAGTTAGATTCCGAGAAGCGCTTGAAGGATTCGGATACCATACATGGCCCGGAAGCACACGACATCTTGTGAGGTGTCAGTGCATCGACAGAGGAACAGACACAAGTTATTGCTTCACCACTCGATCACGAGCGTAACGGAACGGCACATCCTTCATTTCATGCAAGTTACTACTGGCCTGAATGGCCAGGCGTTTCAGAGTGGCACCAGGAAACCAGGCAGGAAGTTTAAGCACTGATAACCTCTGTCAGCAGAAAGCTAGTGCACTAGTTAACAAGATCGAAGCTAACGAAAAGGGAAGGCCTCCAAGATTGCAGCGGTGGAGGGCTGCGCCATTTTAACGAATACTGAAATCGCCCTTTCCGCCGCCAGTACGAACGGATCGTCGTTCGGAAGAGTATCGTAATCGTAGACGGCTGACATGATCACTGCAGAAGCATAACTGAATAACAGCGGTCATTTTCAGCATTACACTGGCATGAGGAGTGATGGTATAAATTCACAGCTCGATTTGTCGTTGATAACGGTCGGGTGAATTGTGAACGCCGATTAATAACTGACGGACCCTCCGCAACTGGGCCGGGAGATAATCTTGCACAGCGTCAGCACGAAACGACTGCTGGAACAACCTTCGATGGAGTCGCCATTCTTTCCCATACGGAAGGAGTGAACTGTTGAACGAGGAGCCAGTCCTAGGCAGGCTGGCAAGTCAGAAAACGAGTATCTGTTGGGGTAGACGCACTCCTTTGCAACCTTGATTGGCGGCCTACCGGAGTAGATACTCGATCGTTGCTCAAGCAGTGCTTTGGCGACGTCCATGGTTTGAATGATGAGGATTCGTTGACCAAAAAGTGTGCAATACACTAGGTTGCCTAGATAGAAAGCGGACATGACTATCGTTTCCGCGTATGTGTATGGCACGGACCGTATTTCGGTGCCCATTGAGTGAAGGTGAGCCAAGGTGGAGAACCGTTCATGAGTTCTAGCACACTACCGAAGAACGGCAGGCCCTTGGGACCTGAAGGACGCTTCAACGGGGAGACTGGTTTGTGCTTTGCAGATATAGCGCAAAGAACGATCACGAAGGCGGTGAGAAACGAGACGACCGTGAAGGGAGATATCGCAGACATTCCTCTGTCGCTCATCGTCTGTTCCGACAAGGGGCATTGGCTTTATACTAAATGGAACGCGGTGTCTCAAGGAACTCGATGAGTAAAAGTCCGGGGGCTCACCTCACGAAACTCGCTTCGCCCAGCCGACTAGCGATGACATGGACATTGACAACGGCTGGAGTTAGCCCCGCGGCTGCTTTGATACTGGCGAGGATATCATAATCTAATTTTCAACCGTGCTTTCCATTAGGATGCGTCACCGTACCCGGATGCGCGCTGATGACGGTGCGCACACGTGACTCCGCCCATGACATTGACACGTCGTATCCTTGATGATCATTGATAACACTGATTTATTATAGTTCCCAACTTCAGCATCCGACGATGTCCGTTCCCCTTGACCAGTCTGCGATGCCCTCGCCTCCTCCTGCAGATGCTGCGGCCCCCAAGGATGGCGTGCGACCTCTCGATCTGATGGTCAATCTTAAACGCGCAGAGCCCTCCATTGTCAAGACAAGATCTGGGAGCGTGTTATCGAGAGGATTCATCCTAAAAACGGACCATTATCCTTCGGGTCGGTGGTCCTCAATTAAGATCCAACAATTGCTCACCCTCCCATAGGACGCGCCCTAGATCTAGATATGAACCTTCACGGCGCGCCAAACTTTCGAGCACCTCGGCAAGGCAACTTAAACGTATTTGGTGTCGCCCAGCCTCGCACGCAGGGTCTTCGTGCCATCTTATCCGCGCTCAGATGCCGACCTGGCACGCGCGATCCATCTCACGTCGTCTGGTTCTCGACGCGAGAGGAACCAATTGGTGAGTTGTCACTGTGTCGCGTCCTTGTCATGCTTAACCTACGATAGTTTACATATCCGGTCGTCCTTTTGTCCTGCGGGACGCGTCTGAACCCCGCAAGACACTTGCCTTATCTGATCGGGCGGAAAATTTAGAGGCGATCGAAGATCGGTTGAAACAAGACATCCTTCAGGAGGCCGGCAAGTAGGAAGCGGTATCCTGAACTGAGTCCGTTCCGTTCTTATTTTTGAATTGGATAGATACGGTGGTCTGATTTTGACTCACAACGAACTGGGTGCGTTCTCGATATGGTGCCCGGAGTGTCGTTGATCACCGACGTTGCAGTTCAAGCGGCCTATAGTGGAGAAGGCGCGATATTGCCTACCTGGAC
>JBBPUA010000862.1:0-11579 GCA_038094355.1 Afroboletus lepidellus | reverse complement strand
TGAAACTAACCATGCTAATTGTGCATCGCTTCCGATACCTCCGACTGTCTCACTCTACTTAGGATTTCGTTAATGAAGACAGCTGTTGGGCCCGATGACGAGGGAATGTGTCGGACCAGAAACAACAGCAGCGCTTTCGGCTGGTGCAGGGGATGTCATCGGATCCATGGAGAAGTGGTGCTGGCACGGTCATGAATACTGGAAAGTTTCATGAATGATTCAAAGTTTGGGGATTTGAAGTTCAATCATGATGCACGTGCCAGTGTCACCTACCACACGGCAGGTGCCACCAATGCCGGAAAACCACTCATGGCCGAGGTTACTGAAAGTGAGTGTTATCCGTAGAGTTCCGTTACTCACAAGTCTCTTCCCTTACATTATAACAGGACACTGGTACAGACCAGAACACGGCGTCGTTAATCACCAGTGACCGACTTTCTCTAGCGCTGGCATCATGATTCCAGTGATCACTATCGAGCGCCCCTCCCTTACGTTGCTAAAAACATGCACCAGCCCTGACCAGGATCACCGTCGGCAGACTGTAAAATTCCCCGTATCTGTCTATCGAGTCCCGAACCTTCTAGTTTTAGTGCGAGAACCGCCAAATCGGACGAGGGCGGTTACAATTTTTACGGGCTCACTGCATTCAACATCCCTCAATGAACTCAGTATGTAACTATATTATTTATTCCAAGTCTTTCATTCATAGCTCTAGCATGGTGGGTAACATAATCCAATGCCATTTGGAGTGCCACAGTCGATTCTAATGTACTTGGTTTGTGTCAGTTTCGCTCTCATCATACAAGTCATTTATCGACACCCGGGGGTGCGGGGAAAGCCATGGCAAATTCTTTTGTTTTGTCCCATCGAACCATACCAACGCGAAGAATTAGTTTTTCTTACTCTGCCAAGGATAGCATTCTTTTCCTGAAGTATCCCATGGGAGTAGAATTTGATTTGCCCATAGCTAGCTCAACCTTGCCTATCTTGCGGAACCGCAACAGAGCCAAACGCTCATGATCAGCAAGTAGTATGGACTCAGAGAGCGCTAAGTCATTCTGAATGCATAATCGTTCCAGACATCATTTTAGCTCTCCGGGAAAAACAGTTTGTCTTCTCCCATTCATCTGGTTATTTGCTAAATCGCGTTTTCCAAGCCATTCGAAGAAGCCAAAAACGATGTCATGGCTATCATCATCGACATTACGGAGGATCGACCCTACCGAAGCGCGACATCGAAGAACGAGGCTCGGAAGAACGGCCATTTGGATTACGCACTATTCATTAGTTCCCATGGCCATACCTCCGTCGCTCCGTTCAGCAACTCCACTTCGTCATAGCCTTTGATAGATGACCGCCCATGGTGCTCCATCAAATAAGTTACGTACCAGATATGGGTACGGGCTTCTGGCATCGACATGCAGGGATATTGTTGCGTAAGTATTACTTATATGTTTCGTCGTTCGTATCAACGTGATACCAAAGATATAGATGTTACCTGGCAGTGTTGGCTGGAAGAATGTGGAAGCTATCTTCCTCCAGGGCCTCGCCGTCAAGCAATTACCTGCATCATTCGTGATATGCCAATCCCATTCGATATCGCTGGGCTGGTTCAATGAGGACATTTTGCAGGAGATCAAATTCACTAGCAATGCTCGATGCCATCACTTGGCTCACCAAGTCACTTCAGAGCGAAAAACCTCCTCATGCTGAATAGGTGGGCGGAACGTTAAACGAGGAGGGGAAATGACAATCGATATTTCTGGGGCATTCTAATAATGCGAAGTCAGCGGGAGCGATCAGTTGGACCATATGGCCGTGGTTCGAACGGCTCCACAAGTCTAACCAATAAGCAGTCCGACCGATCAGAAAATATGATGGTGTACGTATAAATACCACTACCCCGAGTCTAGTATACCGTATCTACCCGTACGGAAAAAAAATCTTACAGTGTCCGTCAGTATGTACATTCTACCCTCGGTGGTCAGGTATCAGATGATAGCCTAGTGCATACCAAACTGCAGACCATAACCAAGAGGAATGTTGGGCGACAAAAGTGCTCGCGAGGTGGTACAGATGATGCATAAAGATAGCGCGTTTGAGCTGTATCCAAGAAGATGAATATATATATGTATGTGGGAAAGAATGAGATGCGATTTTTCTGCGGGTCGAACAGCCAAGGATGAGCTGGCGTACACGTGACAAGCGTTGCCACATACCAACCGAACCGAACAGCAGAGAGCACATCGAGATGTCAGGGGTTGAGACGAAGTAGGGGTATAGGCACGCGCGGCAATAGAACAGAAGAAGTAGGGGTAGATGGTTGGGGCGCAAGATATAGGTCACGCTGGAGCGCCTTGAGTTCGAGCATGTCCCTGGTAACCCCGTTCAGACTGAAGAAGGGGAGAAGAAAAATGGCGAGAATTACCCGTAGGTCAGCCGCTGGGCTACTGGTGCAGGACTACGATCCCAGTCGTCAGCTTCGTGGACTTCCTCGGTTCCGTCAGCACAGAAGGCGACATGTTTCTTCGTGGGTTCAGTATACGTTGGCGCTGGGAACGTAGAAGGGAGCACATACCGGCTGTAAAAAAACGACGTTGGCATGTCAATGTAGTCAAGTCAGAAAACGATCTATACGTACTTTCTGATAACGCGAACGTCAGTATGTACCAGGTACAAAAATACAAGTCACTTACAATTGCATCGACGCGGAAATTACGTATGCATGCCCGAGCATCCTCGTCAATCTCGAGCGCATTGTTCATCGGTTTCTTCCCATTCTTCTTCTTTTCTAGCAATATTTGAAAACGTCCGCCGCATTCCCAACTATCCCGGGTGGTGAATCAATGTAGCCGCCTGACGACAATCAAGGTACTTTACCAGTCTATAGAACCCTCGGTGAGCCAACCACACCAATCGGCAGGGCTCCGGCAATCGACTCTGTTGGAAGCACCACACAATTGACACCTATACAACTTGCACGACTGTTGCTTCTGCTGAAACACGACGCGCATGATCAACTTTGTCCCTGCGTCGATACATGGCCATCGGGAGGCCTCCCCGGTGACTTGGTCGACTTGTGCACCCTTGTCGATGGACAGATCATACAGGCCTGCCTCGAGGTACCGCTTCTGAACTTGCGCGTCACGGGCCTTGCATCCCAACACGACATGGAGCATCGCTTGGAGTTGCTAGGTAGGTCATCATCAGCCGCCCTCGCTCCACCCAGGCGAACAACGCGCACCTCGAACGATGTGCAGCACTGCATTAATATCGGGTGTTCCCGGCCGGTGGCATCGATGAGCGTCACGAAGCGAAGAACTTGCATCGCCGTGGGACTGGCGTCGAGTGTTCGTGCTCGGATGTTTGCGACGTGCAGTTGGACGAGTCGGTCGAGTCTGTTCATGATCTGGGCTGCGTTCTTGCCCGAGGACCGTCTGCAACCGGTGATTAACGGGCGCTTATCCCGCTTGCGCTGCAGAAAAAGGGAAAACAAGGACAAAAAAAATCAGGAACTGAGCTTAGATTTCGAGTGATAGACAACGAACCGAGGTATGTCTGAAACATCGGCGGGTGGCCGCAATTTCGGTGAGCCCGTGACCAGTGGTAGTAGGCATAGAGGGTCCGAGGGCGAGGGCATGAGGCTCCGAATTTGAACTCGAGGCTAAACCTTGTCGGGGATCTGATTCCCGGATCTGAGGCGTTCTGCGAACAGCGACAACCTTGGAGAGGTGAGTTGCGAGGGTGTGGAGGTAGTCCATGCCGCCGGAGGATTTCGAACGGGTCTGAGGTGGGTGGTATTAGGAGAAGTAGTGGCAAAGTGTAATCGGGTTCGGTTAAAAAAGAGAAGCTGGAACCGAGAAGAGCTATAGTGAGTGAAGACCATGAGGTACACGGCAGCCGCGCTAGTTTCGCCGTGGATACATTGGTTGGTGGACAAAATGGAGTATCCCGGAAAACTGGCAAACATAGCGTGTGAAGCCACCCGGTGTGGCACGACTGATGTCGGCCGATACAGATTAGCGAAGACAAAGTACTCCGAATGAGCCGATACAGGCCTAACGTCCACGAGTACTAGCAACCGAAGGAAACTATCCGACGATATAAAAACCCTAAGCGATAGTGTCCGTGTCCGAAAAACAACAAAAGAAGCATCTAAAACACTACCGAGGAGTGCGAAAACAACACTAACAGAGTCGGATGGTATGTGCTAGGTAAACGGATAACCCACACCCCACCAGGCTCCAGATGAAATGCCATGCAGATTATTTGTTGCTGACACATGAAATAGTGGAGTAGCTGCTGTCGTGTGCTCGCGTGGGGGAGCGTAGGATGAAAAGAGTGTGTCGTAGGAATGGGATGATGACCCAGAGTGACAATGTGAAGGTGTGATGGGCATGCGAGGAGATTACAAGAGTGGTCGAGTATATGGGTGCTGCAATATTGCGAGACAGCGAGGCGATGCTATGCATGGGAAAAAGTCAGTGCGACCCGAAGAAACAGGGGGGTGGCACGTACGGCGCAAAAGGCACAACAGGGACTAGGTCTAGAACCAGTGTCATGGGAGCGTGCTGTGGGTGATATAGCTCCATACAGGATAGAATATAAAGAGGAATAACAAGGCCAAGATGACGAAGATCAATACGCCGACATTCGCAAAGCCTCGGATCGGGATGCCCGACGACGTGCCGAGCGGGGTGTCGATAGATGGGTCGTGCAAGGCATCGTCGTCTTCGGGGGTGGTTACGTGAAGAGTTGGGTCAAAGGGATAAGGAACGAGCTTGTTGGGTGTATGTGCACCAGACGGGTATTTCGAGTCGTAAGAGACGGTAAACATAGAGTCTCCCGAGTTGGAGAGGACCGATCGACGGTTGAAGCCTGGAGGGGATAGTACACGCTGCTCGTCCTCGCCGGCAAGCCTATATAGGATCATGGAGGCACGATTCGAGGTGAGGGAAGAAGGCTGGGAGGCAAGAGCCTGTGATTCCTCAGAGGCGATGCGGTTAAATACCATGTTTTGTCTTGACTGGGTACGAGAGCCTGGGAACAACGAGGGGGGGCCAGAAGAATGCGCGACTGCGTTCGGGTTGAGGGGGGAGGAGACGAAATTTGAGCTGACGGTGAGAGATCGCGAAGTTCTCGGCTGCGTGTCTAGGAGTAGGGGAGCGTCAAAGCCGGGGCTTGGGGTGCTTGGGGAGTGAGGCTGACGGACATCAGGGTCGCTATCTGTGTGCTCCAGTGGGTCGTGAACCGAGAGAGAAACAGGGAGTTGTTTGTTGGAGTCTGAGCTCGACGAGGAGGCCATCGAGGAGGACATGGTGGGGAGGGGAAGAGGGCTGGAGGGGCGCCGAGTGCCTTGGATCGTCCTCAGGTATTTGTGCCCACGGGGATGCAATGGCACTCGTCCAGCGGTGGTTTTCGTTCAACGGCTACTGTTCACCGCCCCTCGATTATGTAAGCAAGTGATCCCACTGCCGCCCAGCTCGAAATCTGTCCCGTCTCATGCCCGTCCTCGTCCTCGTCAGTGCTGGTGGTAGTCTGCCGTCTCGTCATGCCATTGGGTTTAATGCGGGCATGTTTCTCGGGCAGTTTATCTCGAAGTGCGATATTGAACACCGCCTACATGAATCAAGCGCCCACAAACAACCCACGTGTGGCAGCATACCTGTCAAACAAGGTCCCCACCATCAAAACAGCTTGTCCATTTGAGACACCGAACAGGAACGAAATCCCACCACGGTCCCGTTGAATAGCCTTTGCCAGGGGGTCGGGATGCAAAATCACCGGCAGGTCCCACATATCGCCCTCCGTGCATATCCGCGGGTGAGGTGACGACTCGGGGTCAACCTAACGCTATCTTTATCAGGACAGCCCCGCGTTTCGTATATATAGGAGGTCACTCGGCCCTTGCCCTGCCCGCAAACATCGGCCTGATGGTTAGTGGCATTGATGGACCCTTCTTTAATCCGTCCCATGATTAGACCTGCATCTGCTGACGATATTGCAAGCCCCGCGGCGTGGTAAATCTGGATCGTCGAGGGTGACCAACGTGAGTAATACGACAGACTGCGAGGGGTCCGGAAAGTGCGGCGAGGAAGCGTACTAAGCAACCAACTAAACGGATAATCGTTGCACATAATCATACCTCTTCTCTTCTTGATGGAACCGATCAAACCCAAGCCATAATTGGACCGTCAATTCTTCTAGGAAATCAGTACGTACCTCTTGATGCAGGGGCCGACAGTATGCTGAATCCTCGTTTACACTTGGGCTGGACGTCGCAGTATTTCGACGAAGCGATTGGAATAACTCAAGGCTTTACCACCTTTGAAGACTTGTTGCGGTGTGGTAAGCAAGACTCGTTTCTGCCTGTTCTGTATGCTCGTGCACTCGAATAGATGGACCGAAACTCCATTTCTTGGGGTGTAACATTGTGGTCTTTCTGGAACAAATTCGGAGTTGAAGAGCTGCGCATCAGCCTGGTCCATCTGAATATGTACGTCCATCGCGCTTTGATTCTGTGACGCTAAGGGCGTGTAAATGGTGGAGACCCGCTCGCTCAGTCACTATTCCATCCATACATATCCCGATTGGTCGCCACTTCGAATCATGCGTCGGAGGTGTCATGTCGACGATTTCAGGCACAACCTACTTGACAGCCTCCGTGCTAAGCCCTGCACGGAGATACGACGAGTTCGCGGACTGCGATTCAATCGTGGCATGAAACGAGTGTCCACAACTGCCCGATGGGTACTGCGGTAAAGTGGTGGCTCGGCGCTCATGGTACCTATGGTCGATTCCTCGACGTAACTGAAGGAGCTCCAGTGTATGTGATAGGTGTATTCACATACTACGAATGTTTTTTGATAACAGGACAAATCGGTTACTGCGGTTTTTTAACCTCGCGAATCATATGTTCGAAAATATTCTATCACCACAGACATCTTGTACTGATCGCTATAACACACCCCTGAGCGCTTATCGCAGAGAGTGAGTTTTTACTACACTTCCTAGGAATACTGCCGTCTTTGCGTACTTATCACGAAGCGCTCTGAGATGAGTCGCAGGTCTGACATCCTCATGCCTACCAAGTTTGAGCTAAAGACGATAAACTACACACACCCTCCTATTCATCAATGCTAGCCGAATAAACGCAGCCCTGAAATTCTGCTTATGGAGTCGCCATCGCTAACACAGGCTGTGTCCTAGGCACCCATACTCGCACATATATTGAAGATAGTTACTCCTTCTGCTACTGCCTGTCAGATGTTGACAGGCTGATGTATCCGTGATTGAATTGCCACGTACGAATTTGAAGCTGCCAGTATGGCAGTACACGGCACCGCATTCATCAGGGGTGGAGGTACGAAACGCCTCAGCTTGGATCCTTGAACAATATCTAACAAACGAGCTCGCAGTTTGGGCGGAGCCGAAGCCGAAGGTCGCATCGAAGGAGGTCATCTGCTGTCGGCGAGGACCGAATTGGCACCACAAGTCTCCCAAGCACTTACATACCAAGGCAACTTCCTTGCCCATGGGTGCGCCCTCGTGTCATTTCCGGGTGTTGTTTCCACAGTTTCTAAATACGGGGACGCTGGCACCCTTTGCTCACCTTGTTGCCGCGCTGTACGAAGGGTAGCTGAAGATGGCACATCTCCATGTTTTATCTTGCGTGCAGCAGTGGGCACAGATATGGGATAGTGGTGGGAGCGAAGAGGGCATTCATATCAGCCAGCGGATATAGTCGTGAGATGATATTGCATACGGCGGAGAAAGGAGGGCTTGTCGCGTCTGAGCAGCTACACAGATCAAACGTGGAACAAGTCGAGCGGTTTATGGTTGGCTGGATTCTACGCCTAATGCACCTTGAAACATGAGATGTCACATCAGCGTGTTTCAAGTTACGTGTTATACGCCAAAATGCCTATAGTTTCTGTGTATGTCACCTCGTGCTTTATCGAATGAACATGGCTCCTGTCTCTCAATGCTATGCCAAAAAGTGAATCATTCTCTAAGACTTCATCTCGGACGCTCAACTTCATTCAGTCCGAATTTTCTTCAAGATCATCTAGAAATCGACTGAATCGCTCCTCCATCCCTTTCCGTACACCGTCCCAACGTTCCGCATATTCTTTGATGTTTGGGGGTCCCACCATGACCCGGCACTCCCAGGAACGCAAGGAAAAGTCGCACGTCGTACACAAAGCGAGATTGGAAAAGAAGGCGGCGACAGTGGGGACGACCTCTGCTTCGATGGCAGAGTCGAGCACGTCGAGGGAAAAGGTGGGTATCGTCCATCCGAGGCTAGGCAATTGCGTCTCATCGGTATACCCCCGCGTGTCTAGGGTGAAGACGAAGCGACCGAGCGACCGGCGTGTCTCCAACAGTCGCACGAGTCCGTGTAGGGTGATCCCAGGCGAGCTCCAACCCCATCCCTTGTTGAGGACGAGGGATTCCAAGCGAGGCCACGCCGACACCAACGTCAGCAGGTCCCTATCCGTCAAGGTCACGTTCCACCCCATGTTGAGGCTGAAACAACGAAGCTCGTTGAAAGACGTGCATGGTGCCAAGTCCTGCGAGTCGAGCCAAAGAGACTCCCGAATACGCACGGTATTGGGTAGGGGAAACGTCTGGGTTAAACAAAATTCCTCGATGGTGTGACCAGCTCCAGACACCTGGACGCTAGTCATGAAGGAGGAGAGATCCCGCCTCGGAGGACAATTTTGGATGAAGGTGGTGAGCTCCTTGATGACGGGCAGTCGCGTTTTCGAGAGTAACTTCGAGATCGGGTGCAAGAAAAGAGAATGTACCGTTAACTGACGCAGATGGGAAAAGAGTAGTGGGGAGTTGGCTGGAGCGATCTTGTCTGGTGACCCAGCACTCAGCGTGAAGGTCAGTTGTGCCAACGCAGTCACGCGCGACAAATGGACAAGAGCGTCCGCGTCCAGCGCGAGTCCTGCGCAATCCAAGGATTGCAAATTTTGCCACTGGCTAATATAGTCCGTGTTGAGGCTCCCGTACTCAGTTTGTAACTGATATACGTTGATGGAAAGTCTGAGTTTCACGATATTTGGGGAGAGCATAGGGAACAGCATAACAGAATCCTGGAATACAAGAGGACTCGCGAACCGAGCATCGAGGGAAGTCAGGGATGGGAGAGGTAGGTGCAACAGGTACATGGTTTTATCCTTGTACTCGCAACGTAAATGGCGGAGGTTTGGGAATAGCAGTGTGGTAGGAAGTTTTGAGAGACTTCTGAAGGATTTTCGGTCGAGTCCGCTTTCAAAGTGACGTATAGATCGGATGCGCCGTGCATAACTCTGAAGCGTATTCCACTCGGTCCGTGTGAACGGCCTGATAAACGAATACTATTATCCAATAGAAATGAAAGACGTTACTACCAAGAAAATGTAAGCTAGATCAACCTCACCTTGTGTGCTCGAGATATTTGTCGACATGCTTCTGGAAGACATCGCGCTAAAGGCGAAAGGTCGTACAGCTCTTCCCACAGCATGTCGAGAGCAGGTTCTTTGAACGTTTGACATGTTCGAGCCAGAGCCGCCAGATCGGAGGACTCGCAATGACCGAAAACATCTGTGAGTATCTCCTGTATCTCAAGTGCGTGATACATGCTTGCCAGCAGCGAGCATCATGAGCGGAAGCTCCAGGAGTCAGCGTGCGAAGGTTTCCGCAACTGTAACCGAATTAGGTCACGAGAGCAGTTCACGGGGAAAACGCTAGTTATCTTCCATGTACATACACAGACTGCTACATAACTGAACGACTCCTTCTTGATAATGCAAGGACGGAATAGAACCGTGCTCGTAATTTTGGGACTAGAGAGAAGAATTGAGAGAAGTAATAGTCACCCTGCCTGGCTTGAGGATACATATCGAAGAGCAGACAGGGTAGCGGTGGTTCCAATTGCGTAGGCATGAAGCAGGAGACTGTGAAACCATATTAATTGAAGAATATGTATGCGCATCTAAAAAGGAGAATTGAAGCGCGAAGCATCAAAGACGCCGAAATCTCAAACCCTGTTAGGATGTTAGACTATCCCGAGATGTACCTTGGGCCGCTTAGCAGGTAGTTCAATCCTCCAAACCAATTGGAAACTCCAGAATGAGTTGTCAGAGTGGTTTGGAAGACAGGCAGGTACGGAAGTGCGTTTCTTCAAGCGTCGTCGTCACTGACCTACCGAAATTTACATCGCGAGTCCGCTCCTCAACTGGAAACCGCGGGATGTACATACTACATCTGGGGATACTTTGACCAGGTATGTCGAGGAAGTGCTGGGGCGAGCTCGGCTCGCGTTGTCAAGGTCCGGTTGGGGCATAATCCCGTGGACACCAGTGACTCGGACTCGAGCATGGCTCAAAGACAACTAGGCAGACGATTAGCAGGGTGCTGATCTTTGGTTCCACTTTTCTGGGACCAGTGGTGGAATACGGCTTGAAATCAGCTTTCACACTAGAAGTTGAATAAGTTAGTTATATCAGGAGGCGATTGATGTGGCAGTCTCTGCACCTCTGATCCGCGAATCGTTGCGCATAACTGTTACACATAGAGACACTCATTCGACTTGATCTCAATCCCGGATTTTTGATTGAAACTTGAATGACGTTCGTTCCTCGAGATAAATAGAAACAACTTGCTAAGGTCCGATAAGGAGAGTAAGCTGAAGGAACGTGCGAACTGAGTCGGCGCAGAACGGAAGAGGGATACGACAGGCAAACAACAGGCACCATACTCATATGGCCCCTTGGATGACCATAAGAAGTACGAAGGCTCAGTCGTCGCCAAGTGCGGTCCTAAGAGCACGCGTTTCATGGTGACAAGGCGATCAGGATGGCGACTCACCGGCACTGAGCTCTTTGGACGGCGTGCATTGAATACTTCGACACCAGTCAAAGTGCTTGTTTATGACGGCGAGGGGGGGACGCAGCGGAGTGCAGTCCCAAAAAGGTTTCCTCCGCGCATTATCCCTCTAATACGACATCACAGCCCGAAGGGGTGACTCTGCATGACGATAGCGTCAGTAGACCGAGTGCAAGTCAAAACGAAGCACTACGTCAACACAGCGTCAGTGCCGCACCTACTATAATGAATCGTCTGACGATGACCAAAGTCGGTTCCTTCACAATGACATGGGGCGCGCGAGTACCCGCCAAGTTGAATATTGGGCGGCGCTAGGGCCGCTGTGCATACAGTACTGGAAGCACGAAGCTACAGGATAGGGCCGACGTACGAGCCTGGGTGAACCAAACCGATTGATCACGCGGAAAGTGGGCCGGCGCACGTTCGTGCAGCACTGGAACCGTTGAACGTGCGAGCAAACCATTATGTCAGAGTGAGGCCGGCAGTTCGGCTCGACTGTCCAAGACTGGACACCTGTCACGTTCGTCCAGGTTTTATCCACTCATACACAGACCCCTGACCGAGGGGGCCAACTAGATGGACTAATCATTGTCGGCTGAGTCGAACAGCCATGTTGCTGTAAAGGTAGAGTCGGGATGATCAATCGTTATCGCTGACGAGCCGAAATCAGTTCACACAGGCCAGAAACGTGCAAAAATACA